>JACEGR010005794.1:0-68634 GCA_014170235.1 Listronotus bonariensis
TTTAAAAGCTCTTATCTTCAATCGATTGAGCTAAAATTTTGTACACATGTTTAGTTCTGGATGACGTGCTATGGTTAGCTATAGGACGTCATTTTAAACCAACATGGCGGAACACTTAAGATGACGGAGTAGTTATCTTTAATGCACCCCCACAATGTGGGTATTATATGAAAAGTATTTGCCGGGAGAGTAACTTTGAACAATAAAGCTACATTGCTATTAATCCAATATGGCTAACTTCAAAAAATGACGGACTAGTTATTTCTAATGCACTTTCACAATATGGGTATCAAATGAAAGGGTTTGCTGAGATTAACTCAAAAATAAAGTGAAGTTGTTCGAAATTCAATATGGCGGACTTCTGAAAATGGCGGACTAGTTTTTATGCACTCACACAATATGGTATCAAATGAAAGGACTTTTTTAGAATATCTTCAAAAATAAAGTGACGTCACTTTAAATTACATATGGCAGGCTAGCTTTTTTAAATAAAAAATATTTAGATATCTTTGTAGACTAAGCAAAACAATAAATTATATATACATATACAACATAGACAGATCCACACACAAATGTATAATAGTAGAAAAGATATACCTTTTATGGAAATGTATCCTCGAAAAATTTATTTAAAATGTAATACGCTCTTAACATATTTTTTAAATTTCTTTTATGTTTTTAATATTTTTTATAGAATTTGGTAAATGATTTGTAAGATTCCATAAATTTGATTTTGCAAATAGTTCTTCTAGCTCTTTTTTGCAAAATATAAACTGAGCTTAACAGATTTTGACTAGAGTTTCCCCAGAAACAAATACCATATCTTATTATTAATTCAATTAATGTTAAATAACTAGTTTTCAGTAGTGGCAAATTCGGTAGAAAGAATGCTAAGAGCATAACAACCTAAGCTAATTTTTTTACATACATTTTCAATATGTTCTGAAAAATTTAGGTTTTTATTTACATAAATACCAAGAAATTTAGTAAATGAAGGGTTATGAATAATTTTATTATTTAAAGTTATATTATTAAGGTTACACTACTGCAATATGCATATCAAATAAAAGGGCTTGCTGAGAGTACCTCAAAAAATAAATTGACTTTTACTGTAATCCAATAGGATAGACTAAGTTTTTGATTCTTTCCTACAACATGGGTATCAAATGGAAGTACTTGCTAAGCATACGAATGTATGTTAAACTGCCATGCTCAAATCCAACTAAATTTTGATGTAAATGCCTTATTTTATTACAGCTAGAGGGTTTAAAATTTACTGGCAAACGACCTAGCAACAATGAGATGAATAAACTAAGAAACCTGTGCAGAGATAACTAAAAAGTAAAAAATAAATGTATATTAAAAAACCATTTTAAAAACAAGCTTTTATTTAAATGCAATAAAAAAAATATGATAAAGTTTTTCTTTAAAACTTTTACATAAAAACAAAATAATGTCATTAGACAATTTATATGATATAAAAGCTAAAAAGTAGGTAAACAAATAAATTAAATAGCTAAATCTGATTGATTTTATTTTTTTTTAATTTTCAAGCTAAGTAAACACGAGTATTAAAATCTTGTATGAAGCTTTTATATCATATAAATTGTGTAATGACTACACTAGAACAAAATAAAAACATTTTTTTTCAATGGTACTGTAAAAATATTGTTTATAATGACGAAAGAAAAATATCCTGCAATTTTGAACCTTAATGTTAACATTTAGGGGTGCATCATTACCACTATTGATTTTCAGCAATTGTTGCATTTTTTTATACAAAATCTCGGAATTCACTCTTGAACCTTCGATCAATTCACATTCTTAAATGAAATTGAATTCTCTACAAAAAAGCTCTCCTAGTAAATTTCCATTGAACAAGCCGTTTTCTTGCAATCGCGCCTTAAACATGAATTATTTTTTTTAATTTTGTCACTTAGGTTCTGGATTTTTTAAAGTACCATAAATATCAATAAAAGCAAATAATAATTCTTAAGGGAAATTTTATGCTCTACAGAAAATGTCTCTTAACATTTTTCGATAAATTCATTCCTTTCAAAGTTACAAACAATATTATAATTAATATAATAATAATAATAACTTTGAAAGGAATGAATTTATCGAAAAATGTTAAGGGACCTTTCCCTATAAGACAAACCACACCATGTAAGTAATAGAGTTCTCCGCCCCAGCGGAAACTAACATCGATATAAAAGAACGGGAGAAACGAGCTAAATATTAAGATCTTCTTGGCGAACTCTGGAGGCTCTATTCGGAGTATACCGTGCGATTGGTTGTCCTGATAATTGGCGTTTTGGGAGGCATGAAGAATAACATATTAAGGGAAATGAGATACGATTCCAGCATGTGAAAATACACCCGAAGAACTGGTGATGAAGATGCAGAAATCTGAAATACTGAGGCAAATGAATTTGGCCGAAGATCACTGACCGAACGGACGCGAGGAATGGTCTTCGATTTGGATGGCCTTCCGCACGACGCTCTATGGGGTCGGAGCCATGGGATACGTCGTGTCGGATCTTTTAGAATAATAACTTGAAAGAAATGAATTTATCGAAAAATGCTAAGAGACCTTTCTTGTAGAACATAAAATTTTTCTTTAGAATAATTATTTATTTTATAAAGATATTGAGATTTATGGTAGTTTAAAAATACAGAAACTAAGTGACAAAATTTTAAAAAATGTTTAAGGCGCGATTTCAAGAAAACGGCTTGTTCTGTGGAAATTTCCTGGGATAACTTTTTGTAGAGAATTTAATTTCCTTTTAGAATATGAATTGGTTGAAGGTTCAAGAGTGACTAATTTCGAGGTTATGTATAAAAAAATGGAACATTTGCTAAAAAATCAATAGTGTTAATGATGCATCCCTAAATGTTAATATTAAGTGGATGCCGTAACACGTTAAATTGAGCTAAAACGCGATTCGCTACCCTTTTTAAATATTTGTTTTAGAAAAAACTTGTATATAAAAAAGTCTCTTTAAATGGTACAAAAATTTTGGAAAGTAGTTATTTTTACAGTTTTGTAATTTTGGAAAATTTAATGTGTTAATTATAAACATTACCAAAAATTAATTAACAATCCGATAATCTTTTTCCAATTTTAGACATACTTTAAATGAAACGTTTTTCTTTAAAATAAATAGTTTTTGAATGGTACGTAATTTTAGAATTTACATGCCATTCAAAAACTATTCTTTTAAAGAAAAACGTTTTATTTAAAGTATGTCTAAAATTGGTTAAAGATTATTGAAATGTTAATTGATTTTTGGTGATGTATATAATTATTAAATTTCCCAAAATTACAAAACCGTAAAAATAACCAATTCTTCTGGATCATTTTAAAAACCTTTCTATATACAACTTTTTTCCAAAAAAAATTTAAAGAACGGCAGCGAATCGCGTGTTAGCCTCATTTAACGTGCTACAGCATCCACTTAAGAGATCAAAATTTCAAGATATTTTTCTTTCGTCATTATAAACAATATTTTTACAGTACCATTGGAAAAAAAACTGTTTGTTTTTTTTTGGCCCAGTCTAGTAATGACGATATTTTTTTATGTAAAAGGTAAAAAAAAGTTTATTTTATTTTTTTAAAGCAATTAAATAAAAACTTGTTTTTAAATTGTTTTTTTTTACCATTTATTTATTGTGGAAAGAAGAATAATAGGTCACACCTAACAACCATAGAAGGCCACTGGGCGCGATTTCGAAATTTTCTGCATTTTATTCAAGATTGATGGGTGCAGGAGCAAAACTGACCAAACATTTGTGTTCAAAAAGTTATATTGAGAAAAATAACTTAATAAAATAAATACCTGGTTCTTAAATTTTTATCCAATAAACTCTGCACAATGACAAGTAATGGTCGTCTGGTTTTCTTTTCCTTTTTGAATCTAACAACTTCTATTTCCTCTTCTTTAACCTCCACCATCGAAAGCGGGCGTCGCCTCTTAACGCCTCTACCAGTACATAAGCGTCGTCTACGCTTTGGGCGCCAAAAAACAACACCATCTCTTTCGAGATGCCACGTCTAGGTGTGGTTTGTTTCCATGAATGATCGCGCTGCCACGGGGATGACTGTATCGAGCTGTTGTCATCTGAAACTGCAAAAAGGCAATTTAACACTCTTTGTGATAAAGTGTCTAAAAGTTTAAAAATAATATTAACCTGGTGTGCCTTATAAGAATAAATTACTCTTTAATTTATTTAAGAAAAAAAGGAAAACTCTCCAACCAAGCATCCTTTGATGAGTACCTATAGTGGTTCCAAACTTAAAAATAGATAAAATTGACATTTTCTTTTTTCTGTATACCCTTTATATTATTATGTAAGTATGTTGACATTAACAATATATTATAGTCCTTTTCTCCGGAATAAATATATTTAATAAATATTAAAAACAAATAAAACTTTTTATATATTATGAAGAGCTATTTTGCTCTTGCAGTAATACAGTGAGGATATTAAAAGTCCTCGCCCCACTTAATCTTTTAAACGGGACAAAATATCGAGGTCGGCTAAATTTTAGTTAAAAGGGTGTCACCTAAAGTCCTTTTTGGCAAAGAACATATTTTCTGTCAGGTGGCCTACTGTCAAGGGAGCACCAGCAACTTTATTTTTCCAAATGGAAAGGGGAGTCATGTGACACATTGTTTTAAAGGTCCTCCAATTCTCTATTCAACGCCACTTTGTTTTTGAAAATCGGTCCAGCCGTTCCAAAGTATAAAAGTTGCTAGTGCCTCCTTGACAGTAGGCCATGTGACAGAAAATATTTTCATAGCAAAAATAGTTAAAATCTAACCTATTTATCCAAAATTTACCCGACTTTGATATCTTGTTCTATTTAAAAGTTATGGGGAACCAGAACTTTTAAAACCCGCACTGTATGTAGAAATTGGAGCTAAACTTCAAACGCTTGTAACTCTGGAACGAATGGTCCGATTTTTAAAAATAAAACGGCGGTAGAGAATCAAAAGGTCATTAAAACTAGGTGCTATACGACCCCTCTTTTCATTTGCAAAAAAGTTTTTAGTGCCTACTTGACACTAGACCACGTGACCGGAATCATTTTTATGCCAAAAAGTAGTTTAAGTGACACCCTTTTACCTAAATTTTACCCGATCACGATATATTCTCCCATTTAAAAGATAAAAGGAGGTCGAAACCGCATGTTCGGCCGGGGCTTTAGTTTCCGCCGAAACCGAAACTCACGTGGTCAAATAAAAATATCTTAAAATACTGAAATTTGGGTCGTTTTTCCTATTATTCTAAATTAATTAGGGCCACGAAATGAAAATACTGTATATTATGTTTTTTAAATCATTTCTTAAAAAATATATTTATTTTTTATAATTATTTCAATTTCCGAACATGGCCGCCATGGTTCTGGCCAAAAATGTAATTGTTGCTCAAGAGTTACAGTACTTGTATTTTATCTAATATCGCAAGTTGTTATAAAGAAAAGATGTACAGAATTAAAATTACTTCCAAATGTGCAATTTTGCTCATTTCCAAAAATTTCTTTTTTTTTGCGATAATGATAAAAATTTAGGTTTGTACATTAGTGCAGTACATTTCATGATTATAAATATCATAGAACAGTTTCAAATAAACTTTTTAAATTATTTGTTATTAAAACAAGAAGAATGTACAACGCACTAATGTACAAACTATTTTTGCAGAAAAAAAATCATTTTTTTTTAATAAACAAAATTGCATATTTGGAAGTAATATTTAATTCTAAACATCTTTTCTTTATAACAATTTGCGATATTAGCAAAAATACAGGTACTTACTCTTAAGTAAAAATTACATTTTTGCCCAAACCTCGTAGATGACTGAGTACAATTTGATATTTGATGGTGGCTTTTTAGGTTTTGGACCATGCAGAACTTTTTATAAAGAAAAACTTTTTTTCCTAAAATTACTAATACTAAAGTTTCCCATATGCCGCCAACTTACGTAGACACACTGTATATCCAAAAGTTGATAATAAGGAAGATACAGGATGTCAAAGTGAAAAACACATCTTTTAAATGTATATTGATCAACTACTTTAAACTTCTCCAAAACGTCCCAATTTTTTTCTGCTACTCTGTATGTACCATCTAAGTATACCAGTAAACTCTCCTATGCTTTTTACGCAAAAATGATACTCCTAGTAAGCAATTGTTTTTGGAATATTTGGATTTAAACTGTTTAGTGCGACCGATAAATAATATTAATTACAGTATATTAGCTATAACTACATCTACCACATCATATGTACACGAATGATTTAACATATTCTCTTACATAAAGGGTGGTCCAACTTAAACGCACGATGTTAATTGTAAATAAAGAGAAAAGTTTTCAGAGAATTCTCTTAATATTTTTGATTATGGTAAAAGTATCTATGACAATTATGTGTGAAACAAAATATCAGCCAAATGCTCGCCACGGCTTTGGTGGTATACCTCTATCCGATGGTTCATATTTTGACTCTGAGATATAATTGAGGTTCAATCTTCTTAATGTGCCGAATTATCTCATCCTTTTGGTCTTGAAATTGAATTGTTGTTGGCTTATTGAAGTACATGCACATGCACATAAACGACATTAAAACTTAATTAGTCTCAGAATCATTGAAAATATGGACCATCAGATAAAGGTATGCCATCGAAGCTGTGGCGACCAATAGGCAGATATTCTGTTTCACACATAATTGTCATAGATTCTTCTATTATAATAAAAAATATTAAAATAATTAGTCTGAAAACTTTTACAATTAATATCGTGCGTTTAAGTTGGACAACCCTTTACTTTTTGGTTTCACTAAACTTTTAAACAAAATACTATTTGGCTTTTCTCCAGAATAAAATAAAAAAGTTTATTAAACATTTTAAGAAAATAAAAACTTTTATATACTATGGAGAACTATTCTGCCCTTGCACGATATAATAATGTTAATCACATTTTTGGTAAACTATTAACCACATTTTTGAGACGCAATCATTAGCCCAGTTTCCGCCTGGCGCATGGCGTCTTGTTAAGATTTTATTTTATTGGATTAAAATAATTTCAACCTAAAGCTAATGAACTTTTGTTTAGATTTTGAAACCTTTATATCGTAAGTACCTTTATATTAAATATTTCATTATTTTATTTCTTTTAAAGTAATCTTAACTTTTATTATATTGTGAAAGGACAGAATAGTCCTTCATAATATATACAAGTTTTTATTTTCTTAAAATGTTTAATACACTTTTTTATTTTATTCTGGAGAAAAGCCAAATAATATTTTAATTAAACGTAATCTCCCAGAAAACAAATAAAGCATAAAATGCACTAAACATCTTAAACTTAAATATCTCGGAAACGGTTGCTTAGGGCAATTCTTACAAGATAATTTTTTTGTAAAGAAAACATAGAAGAGTTTACTGGTTTACTTAGATGGTACATACAAAGTAGCACAAAAAAGTTGCAAAGTTACAGCGAAATTATAAGTAGTGTAGGTAGTGCACTCTACTTTACACATCTAAATAGTTCATGTCAAACAAACAAAACTACCAAGTCTTATAGCAGTATTTGAAATATATCAAAAATTATTCAAATAAATTAAAAATATGTTTTTTACTTGGACACCCTGTATCCACCTTATTATCAAATTTTGGAAATAGGTATTTTTGGTCAAGGTTAGTTTATATTTATAAGGTTGCGACATATCCTCAACTTTAAAGCGGTTCGAGGTCGGGGACGCAAGGAAGGGCACTCCACGGAGAAAAGTTGGCAAGACTGGGTAAAATCAAAGCTGATGATCAATTCAATGGCGTCTAGAATTTGCGCATTTCATTTTGCATTGTTTTGAAGGGATATTTGTAGAAAGATGTAATTCCAAATGTTTTTATTTAAAGCAAAAGAATTTACAACATAATAATAATAAAAAACTGTTGTGTAAACGGTTGTTCTACTAATACAATAAACTGTATATCTCCGGCACTGAACAACATGTCGTGACCCTATACAGGGTGATTCACGGTTGATGGTAGGTTAGACGTTTATAGAAAACGGAACGCAGAATTTTTCTAAAAATTTAGCATCTTACATTTTCTTACCTGTTCTATCGATCATAAATATTTTCAGCATTGCGACGTTGCCGTTTCTATCAGAAAGTCCTAGAAACTTAATTTTTTTAAATGGAACACCCCCTATATTAACAAGTTTTTATATTTGCCCTGTCATTATAATACTTTTTGTTAATATTGTCCTATACCTATCTCTATCGGTTTTCGAGATAAAAAATAATTTTTGTTAAATATGGTCCAAAACATGGCCCCGATTAAACTTAAGTAAATTGGTGCTCTCAATTCATAAAAAGTTGATGTTTTGGTGGTAGTTTAGACAGACACAATGTATTTAATTTACACCGAGAAATCAACTCCATGTCATACAGGGCGTGCTAAAATTACTATTATTTTCGTTATTCTTAAAAGGTGTCAAAAGATCA
The DNA here is from genome assembly GCA_014170235.1 of Listronotus bonariensis. Classification (NCBI taxonomy): domain Eukaryota; kingdom Metazoa; phylum Arthropoda; class Insecta; order Coleoptera; family Curculionidae; genus Listronotus; species Listronotus bonariensis. Next base: position 8,510 of record JACEGR010005794.1, read on the forward strand.
TTTTTTCAAATGAAACCCCCTGTATATTACTCAATAAAATAAAAGATAAAGAAGAACGCTTTAAGATGACATATCATATCCCTATACCTAAATCATCAAGTTTTCTAAATAAAGCTGCTTATTTTTTTAAAGAATTTAATTTTAAGTAACCATGAATATATTAAGCTTATGACAGTTTGGTGACTTTTATAAGTAACTTATTAACAGTTATTGACGGTGTTAAATATAATCTTCCAAAATGAACGCAAATATTGATTATTCAAACGAAGTTCTTATAAAACTATTTATTTTACATAGAGGGTGTGATCAAATCATTGCCAGAAGTTGCAAAAAATTTAACCAAATGTATCCTAAATTAACACCAGTAAACGAGAGAAAGTTTGTATGATTACAAAATAATTTCATTAACATGTGAAGTACAGAAAATTACAAAATTGTCAACACACAATAACAAATGTTTACAATAAATGCTGAAAATGACCTGTGGTCGCTCTTTCAATTTGATGGGGATCCAGATCTTCAATACACCGCACTATTCGCCGTCGCAGTTCTTCTTTAGTAGGCACTGGAGTAATGTACACCCTTTCTTTTAAAACACCCCATAAAAAAGTCAAGCGGCGTGAGATCGGGTGATCTCGTTGGCCAATCCCATGGCCCTAAGCGCCTAAACCAACGATCGTCAGACATTTCGTAAAGTCAAATTATCGACGAAATCGGTAACAGTCGTCCTTAGTATTTCGAGATATCTCTCAGCATTAAGTGTGTCATCATAAATAAAAAGCTAATTTTATTCTTCTTTAAAATACAGAAAACATTTTTCTTGAAACCCCATTTCTTTTGTCACATGAGGATTATGATCAGCCCAAAAATGCTTATTCCTTCTATTAAAAATCCCATCCCTTATTAAATTTTGCTTCGTCGCTCCAAATTATTTTTGACAAAAATTCTGGATCCTCCTGTGTAAATATTAAAAGGGTTTCGCAAAAATGCACTCTACGTTCAAAGTCTTCCACTTTAAGGGCTTGAACTTTAGTAAATTTATACGGATGCATTTCGTGATTTTCCAAATCTTCTTCTGCACTACGAATTGAAGCCTCTGGATATGCATAAAAATATGCCAAAACGTTAACAATATTGTATTCATTTGACGTAACGGGTTTTGGTAATGTTGGAGGCGCTTTTAAATTTGAGCCATAGTTAATGAAATTATTTTGTAGTCGCACAAACTTCCTCTCGTTCATTGGTGTTAATTCAGGATACATTTGGTTAAATTTTCTGCAACTTCTGGCAATGATTTGATCACACTGTCCGTGTAAAATAAATAATTTCATAAGAACTTCGTTTGAATAATCAATATTTGCGTTCATTTTAGAAAATTATATTTAACACCGTCAATAACTGTTTATAATATACTTATAAAAGTCACCAAACTGTCATAAGCTTGATATTTCCATGGTTACTTAAAATTAAATTCTTTAAAAAAATCACAAAAAAGCGGCTTTATTAAGAAAACTTGATGATTTAGGTATAGGGACATGATATGTCATCTTAAAGCGTTCTTCTTTATCTTTTATTTTATTGAGTAATATACAGGGGGTTTCATTTGAAAAAATGATCTTTTGACACCTTTTAAGAATAACGAAAATAATAGTAATTTTAGCACGCCCTGTATGACATGGAGTTGATTTCTCGGTGTAAATTAAATACATTGTGTCTGTCTAAACTACCACCAAAACATCAACTTTTCATGAATTGAGAGCACTAATTTACTTAAGTTTAATTAGGGCCATGTTTTGGACCATATTTAACACAAATTATTTTTTATCTCGAAAACCGATAGAGATAGGTATAGGACAATATTAACAAAAAAGTATTATAATAAACAGGGCAAATATAAAAACTTGTTAATATAGGGGTGTTCCATTTAAAAAAATTAAGTTTCTAGAACTTTTTGATAGAAACGGAAACGTCGCAATGCTGAAAATATTTATGATCGATAGAACAGGTAAGAAAATGTAAGATGCGAAATTTTCAGAAAATTCTGCGTTCCGTTTTCCATAAACGTCTAACCTACCATCGACCGTGAATCACCCTGTATAGACCGACTTTGTGTTTGGTTAAATCTTAATATTTTGGCCCTAGAAATCTGTGGTCTCTCTGTGTACCATTAATTATTTTTAATATTAAATAGGTATGTTTTGCTTTTATCAATATTTAGTAGAGGTATTAACAAACGGACAAAACATGACTAAAAAAAATATATATTGAAAAAAAATCTTAACCAATAAATAAAACTCCTTTAAGAGCACGATTTTCTTGATTGCCACCGGCGATGTTTAGCCAGTATCTTTATTCAAAGTCTGAACTAAACCCACATACCAGAATTAAGTAAATCTATCTATAGTTGGATGTCTTAGAAAAACAGAGAGAAGCACTTAGCGTAAAAGAAATGAATTTATTTTTTAATGTGTATTTAAATATTTGTTTTTTTCACCTTTATTCTAAAAAATAAAACAATTTTTGTTCTTTGGATACAGTATGGTGTTATAAAGATATTTCTTTTCAATTTCCTCTTATTTTTAAAATTAAAAGCAGAATAAAATATATAGGGTGTTCAGTAACTAAGCCGACAAACTTTAAGAGCTAATTCGGCAATGAAAATTAGGAAAAAACTTCATATGAACATATGTTCCAAACGTCTTAGTTTTTGAACTACGGGGTGTATAAATTCTAAAAAAATAATGTTGTTCTTTTTTTTAATACTTTTTATTCCACCTCAAATATTTAAAAATAAAATTATCCCATGCATCAGAAGACATCTTTTGCCATACAAAAAAATAATTATCAGTGTCGTCCATAACGGGTTTAAGGTAAATATTTTAAAAAAATGGTATGCCACTACATTTTTCTAAAATAAAAAGAATATTTAAAATACTCATTTGTTTTGGAATAAATCTGATTTCTTGACTTATCAAGAGATCAAATTTGTTCAAATTAAATGGAAATTTTAAAAAATTGTTTTATTTTGGAGAAATGCAGTGAGGTTCCATTTTTTCTTTTAAAATATTTACCTTAAACCCTTATGGACGACACCGGTAAATCATTTTTTCTTACATGCCAAAAAATGTCTTTATATGCAAGGAAAGCGTCTCCCAAATTTTTAAAAATATCTTATATAAAAAAAAACATTTTTTATTTTTAACACCCGTAGTTTAAAAGCTAAGACATATGAGACCTATGTTCATAATATAAAGTTTTTTCCTAATTTTTATCAGATTCAACCCTTAAAGTTTGTTGGCTGACTTACTGGACACCCTGTATATTCCTGCACTACTACTTAAGCTTTTCTAAGAAATCAATATTAGTTTCTTAAACAGTTTAATAAGATTAAAATTTATTATTGTATATTTAACTCCTGTTTATATGTAGGTTATATAGATTCATTGTTTAAAAATTATTCAAACAAAATATTAAAAGATAATATCTAAACTTAGCCCATTGAAATGTTACATTTTTACAGCCTTTGCGTGCCTTTTTAAAGGACGCAATTTTATTTTTTAGTAAACAAGAGGGGGTCAATGTAAAGTTAAATTCAAGTTTGTGGGGTCGCCCCTTGTCCTGCAGTCGCCATCTTAAAAGAGGATGGAAACGGATTTTTTATTTTTATGAAAAACTATTGGTCACACAAAAACAAATTATAAAAACATTTTTTGTTGCAACTGAGATGCTCTTCAATTTTGAGTTAGGTTATATTTTTACTAAGATTAAAAATACAAAAGATATTAATGAAAAATTAGGGCTACTTGTGTAACATTTTTTTTTAATCATAATAAATTTCTTTCTATTCATTTCTTTAAAAAAAACTAGCATAGGAGCATTTTTATAGAATATCATTCAAAGAATAATTTTGGTTCTAAAACTTTTTACCGTTTGATAAAAACTAACAAAGTTATAAACAAAAGTAGATATCAATTTCTAAAATTTGTCAACCCCTCAAGAGTTTGCAGTGTGGTCGAGCAGGCGAGGATAAATTCAGTGGTTTGTTTTTTGGAAAAAAGTTGAAACACGTCGATTTTTGTTTTAGCTGCGCTGTATTTCATACTAGTAATGTACAGGGCGGCACACAAATAAAAAACAATATTTTATTACATTTTTGAATTCTGCATCGAATTCTAACTATTTTTCACGTACCATATCTTATACCTAAAGTTAACAGTTATTGAGAAATTCACCATCAATTTCATACAATATTTTTAAAGGGGCGCAGGCGTAAGTTAAAAAAATTATTAAAAATTAAGGGGTTTGTTTTTTCAAAAAACGCTTAAACTCATCAATTTTCATTTTTGGCTTTGATGTTTTTGGTGTTAAAATTATCTATTTACGGTGATTCAAAACTAAGCAATGACTATCAATCTAATTTGTTTGCTCTTCATTTATGTTCACGAGTAAATTCCTTGATAACTGTTTACTTAGGTATAACACATGGTACACGATAAATAGTTAGAATTTAATGAAGAATTAAAAAATATAATAAAAAATTGGTATTTCCATAAAAAAAAAAAAAAGTTAATGGTAATTGCTCCTTGTATACATGATTTTACCATAAAATACACCGCAGCCAGAAACCAAAATCGACATGTTCCAACGTTTTTCCAGGAAACAAACCCCTGAATTTTAAATAAATGTATTCCAACCCGCTCAACCACACTGTAAACTAAAGTGTTTACTCTTGACAGGATGACAAATTTCAGAAATGAATACTTTTGTTTATACCTTTGTTATTTTTAACGGATGATAAAAAGTAAGAGAACCAAAATTGTTGTTTAAATGTAATTCTATAAAAAGCTCAAATGGTACATTTTTTGCAAAATAGATAGAAATAAATTATTATGGTTAAAAAAACATAATTGTTCACAAGTGGCCCTAATTTTCATTAATAACTTTTTTATTTTTAATCTTAGGAAAAAAATTAAGAAACTCAAAATTGAAGAAAATGTAATTTGCAACAAAAAATGTTTTTTTGTGTGACCAATAGTTTTCATATAAATAATAAAAACAGTTTGCACCCCTTTTCAAGATGGCGGCCGCAGGAAATATTACCCCTAATGTAACATTTTAATGGACTAACTTGTTGATGTCTCGACTTATGTTTAAAATAAAGGTGCCAATTTTGCAGAATACGATTATAGTATTACATATGTACTTCAGAAGCATTCGGGCTGTAGTCCACTTTTTTAAGAAATAGGTTTTATTATTTACTTTATTATTTTATTTCTGTGGTGTGATGGCAAAACCAGATTTTACTTTTAGTAAAATGTTCAGGGGAGATATTTTTAACTTTGATGCGTCCAGAAAAATTACAATTTCAGTACAATATTAAATTTTGCAAATAATTGTTTTTATATTACACATACACAAAAAGTGGACTTCAGCCCAAATGGTTCTGAGGTACAGAGATATAAAGAAAACTTCAACTTTTCCTTATCATTGTAAATCTTTTTAAAATTAAATATCTCTTATTAAAAAAATTGTTGCAGATAATCTGGTGTAAACAGAAAGAGAAAAATAAAATTTATATTTAACTGGTGGAGACAGGCATGGTTTAGCATGGCCTAAATAGTACATCAAGTATTAAAAACGTTCTGTTCTACATATCACCTCTCTAGGAAACAATAGTACTATTCTTTTTGTGCATCCAACCGAATGCTTTAAGAAAAAAATAAATTTTAGTGAACATTTTTTTAATGACTAGGTGAAACGAGGCACCTGTTTATAACTTTCTTTCAATTTTCGGTGAATTACTATGGGATAAAAAGTATGTTTTTAAGCGAAAAGAAACTCCCAGCAAAAAAATTTATTTTTTATATGACGTATCTTTACTGAGCAAATAATCCCTACAGAAACTTAAATAAAAATAAATTTTTCTATCTCATTATCTTTAAAAAACATATTTACTTAACATAATAATTATTGCTATGAAATATTTACTGTTATTCTTTTCGCATTTAAAGAGACTTATTATTTTTAATTTTTTAAAATAATGTATTTATAAGCACTATTATATTTGGTTTTTCTTTATGCTTCACCACTTCACACAAATTTTTCTGTCCCACTTAAATCTTTCCTATGATCTCGTAAGTAGTTCTAGAAACACTACTAAAACTTTTATCATAGGATTTCTTTTAATTTTAATATCTATTTTTTCTTAAAACAAACTCAAACTGACTTACCACTAAGTGATGTGCTTTCTTGTCTATAAGCAGGCGTAGCAGATGCCGTACCTTGGGGTGGCCAAAAAGTCTTTCTAGGCACTGAAACCCACGATACTCTTTCACCTTCCCTAGCTCTTTCCAGTTCAAGGATAAACTTTCCATCTGAAAGAAACAGTATACTGGTTAAGCAGGTAGGTATTGGGATATCGTCGAATAAAGCAACAAAAAGGATGTATGTGACTAATCCAATTAGATGTGTTTACATGCAGGTATTCACGTTGGATTGTCTCTTTTCTTTACATTGCCTATGTGTTATGTTATTTAGCTGATTCTGTATAAAATAAAATTAAACATCTTATAGCCTATTAGAACATCTAAAATCCAATACCAACAGTATATAATAATTAGAATAGGAATACAAGCCTTTTTTGGCTGCAAGTATGAAAAATTATGTATGATCGGACATTAAAAATAAGTGTTAGTTTATAGAATTGTATAAAGTTAGGACCTTTTAATTTAGTCTGATAATTTATTTGAATAATTTACCTTAGATTTTCCAAGTTCTTTTCATCAGTTTCGAAGGTTTCCGAAAACGTCCGAATTATCCATTGAGAACCTTTATGCCATCCTGTACTATGGAATTTTCAACGATATTTCTAGAAGATTCTAGATCATTCTTTACTCTTCCACCATACTATAAAAGCGCGACGGGAAACCTCCGATTAGTCAGTATAAATTCGACTTTTGTGTTGTAAACTTCGAGACATTGACAAGAGTAGATTTTGTCGTTGTTGTAACCATAGTTACGTTCCATTGTTAATAAAGGTATAAAAACGAAGACACGTGTTTTTATACGAGGTGTTTTGGAACATTTGGTGTCAGAAGCGGAACAGAAGTCAGCCGAAGAAAGTAAAGCGGAACGAGATTACCCGAGGAAGCCGAAGTGGTTTACGAAGATTGAATGCTAGTAGAGACCAGAAAGCAAACTACGATGGAGGAAATATGTGCACTAATTAAGATAATGATAAAAAAACAAGAAGACCTTAAAAACGAAATGAAGACCAGTTTAGAAGAAATGAGATTCAGTTTAGAAGAAATAAAGCTTGAAATTCGAACTAGTCAAGAAGAAATGAAACAAGAATTAAAAGAAATGACGGTGAAGATTAGAGAAAATCTAAAAGGAGAAATTTATCACAGCCAAGATGAAATGATGTTGCTTGAGTTAAAACTTACCAAAGAAGATGTTAAAGAAGAATTAGAAGAACAAATACAGCAGACTGTACAGTTGGTTCAAAGTCAAGTGCAACAAGTCCAAGATCAAGTTCAACAAGTTCAAGGGCAAATGCAACAGGAAGTTCAACAATTACAGCGGGAAATTAAAAATATTGCCAGTACAGGTGTAGTCTCAGGATGTGGTACTCCAGCAACTGTTATGAAACCACCAACTTTTGACGGAAAGGTACCGTGGGCTCCGTACCTTAGACAATTTGAAGCAGCTGCAAACGGCAATAACTGGAGCCCAACAGAAAGAGCACGAGCTCTTGTACTTGCTCTTCGAGGAAAAGCTACGGAGGTGTTAAGAAACATTCCCGAAGAAAAGCTGTCCGATTACGAATCGATTATCATGTTTCTAGAGAAGAGGTACGGCGAAACCCATCTACAAGAAGTCTATAAGTCGCAGCTCCAGGGACGAAGACAGAAATACAACGAAAGTCTCCAGGAGTATGAAGCAGATATTGTACGTCTAATTAACCTGTCATATCCAACCTACCCGGAAGAAATAAAAGAAGAACTAGCTGTGGGCTGTTTCATTGAAGGTCTACGTAATCCAGATATGAGCCAAGCATTAAGAATGGCCAGGCTTAAGAAAATTTCTGAAGCTCTTGCTTACGCACTTCAGTTTGAAATAGCAAAGCGGACATCCAGAACTCAGGCAAGACTTGGAAGAACAAATTATCCACCAAAAGATGGCAATCCAAATAATAATTTGACCAGAGTGATACAGGAGTTGCAAGAAATCATACGTAATCAACAAACTGAAAAAGACAACAGAATTACATTTAGAAGAAGAAATATCATTCGTTGTTGGAAGTGTGGTAAAGAGGGGCATATACAGAGAAATTGCTCCAGTTTTCAGGCCTCTTCCAGTAGTGCAGAAGACTCCCAGTTCAAGGGGCGAGACCTGGCTAAGTGTTACCAAGAACCATCAACAACAACAATTAGGGTATCCCGGTTACAGAACAATGGCTCCAGCTTGGTAGTACCTGGAAATGTATGCGGTCGAGAATGTGAGATGGTACTAGATACTGGTTCTACACATACCATCGTGAGGCCAAACATCATATCCCACTGCAAAATATTCCGACCTGAGAAGAATTATATTTTGGAAACTGCCAATGGTAAAGTCATACCAGTTCAAGGCATACACGAAGCTAGAATTACCCTAGGAACAACAACATTTACACACGTTGTGTTTGTTGCCGATATAATGGACGAAGTTATTCTCGGCCTTGACAGTATGAAAAATCAGAAGTTTGTACTAGACCTTCCACAACGGGTACTGAGAACTAACAATGAGGAAATTGTGATGAGATTTTCAAAAAGTAATGAAACAACAATTCGAGAAGTGGTACTTGCAGAAGATGTCACATTACCGCCAAGTTCAGAGAGCATTATTCAAGCAAGGTTTGAAGACTCAGAAGAAGGTGAAGACGTTTCGTTATACAATACGAGAAGAATCAAGGGGGTTCACCGAAACTACAGAAGTCATGTAAAGTGGTGACACGGCATAATGAAAGAAGTACATCTAAAAATGCTAAGCCGCTATTAAGACCGTGAAGATACTTGATCGAGACGATCAAAACTTGGGAGGGGGCAATGTTACGGACATTAAAAATAAGTGTTAGTTTATAGAATTGTATAAAGTTAGGACCTTTTAATTTAGTCTGATAATTTATTTGAATAATTTACCTTAGATTTTCCAAGTTCTTTCATCAGTTTCGAAGGTTTCCGAAAACGTCCGAATTATCCATTGAGAACCTTTATGCCATCCTGTACTATGGAATTTTCACGATATTTCTAGAAGATTCTAGATCATTCTTTACTCTTCCACCATACTATAAAAGCGCGACGGGAAACCTCCGATTAGTCAGTATAAATTCGACTTTTGTGTTGTAAACTTCGAGACATTGACAAGAGTAGATTTTGTCGTTGTTGTAACCATAGTTACGTTCCATTGTTAATAAAGGTATAAAAACGAAGACACGTGTTTTTATACAGATTAAAGTTTAAAAAAAAATCAGTATTCCATTTTAAGAATATTTTAACGGTCATTTAATAATCTTCCTGCAAACTTTAATAGTTGCTGAAGTTATCTGAAACATGGCTACTCTAATTTTTTGCAATTTATGATGTTTCAAAGGAAATCCTTGATACGTCTTCAAGTACTTAAATAACAATAGTAAGCCCTAATTCCCAATTAACGCATAAACACTTATTTTAATATGTACAATTGCAAAAGCCTTAAGCTGAATTTATAGATTGATATAGTTTTCGTCACGGATCGCTGTTTGACGTTTCGGTTTCTGATGTAGTATATGGAAACAGTAAACAGAAAATATAAATTGACAAATGGACAGTTGTTGTTTCCTCTTCTAACTGAAAACGTCAAACGGAAATAGAAACGTCAATCTATAAATTCAGCTTTAAAGCCGGCCTTCCTTATGTTTTTTAAAGTTAGTAATAAGAAGTGCAATCTTTGAAAATACTTCGTTCTTTAAAAATATGACTTTGGATGTAAAGTGTAAAGCTTAAAAAAACATCTTGCTGTTTAAAACCTTTACAAATACCCAAGTTTACTTGCGTAGACAGAGAAAACGACGAGGTTTGACTAAAAAGGTTGTTTACTCGGAATTACGAATATTAATAAAAGCAAGACAAATACCCTCTAGATTGTATTTCAACTAGTACAAGGCACCAATTCCAATCATCTCTTAGAAAATTTATATTCTCATATTAATAAAAAGCAGTGCGCTGCGGCAGTTATTTTCTGACTTGTCAAAGGCTTTTGACTGTGTAAGTCACGAAATTATGTTAAAAAAAATAATTAATAGTTTAAAAAAACTAAAAAACACGCTTTTATATGCAACCGAACTAAAAATTAGAAAATAATTTTTCATTAAAAAAATATTGTCAATTCATAGTAAAAGCGTGGGGTGCATTTTACTATTTTTCATAACTTTTCCATCATAGATATTGGCAAATATAATAATTATAACATTTAATATATTAAGCACCCCACGCTTTTTACTATGAATTGACAATATTTTTTTAATGAAAAATTATTTTCTAATTTTTAGTTCGGTTGCATATAAAAGCGTGTTTTTTAGTTTTTTAAACTATTAATTATTTTTCATTTTTAGTTCGTTATATCAATTAATTTTTTAAAAATAAATGCTCCAGTTTATTCACTAAAAAATTTTTTCGCCATTTTGTCAAGAGTAGCAAAGTTTGGAATGTTGCCAACAGATGGCAACCCACTAAAAAATTTTTTCGCCATTGAGTAGCAAAGTTTGGAATGTTGCCAACAGATGGCAACCCAGGTGTTGTTTTTATAATATAATGGAATTTTTTTCTGGCGATCCAAACCAGGATAACGGGATACTGTTTGCAGATTATTGCATTGTCATGGGTCCTTAATACGTGTGCAAAGTTTCAAAGAAATCGAATAGCTGGAAGTTGGTTAAAATTAGGCTCAAAGATTCCGTTACAAACATAGCCAGATGGATAGATAGATGGATAGATAGTTACAATCCAAGTTAATAAAAGCGTGTTAAAAAGCTGCACTATGGGTTTCGGGGTGTTGCTCATGGTTGGTTCAACCCTTTCGCTACTGATAACGCAGATATGCGTTACCCCTGTGCGTGCACTATGGCCGGTTAACGCACATGTGCGTTAGGAAATTTTATCAATCCCCAGTCATTGTAAAATCACGTGATGTGGCAAGGTAACGCACATCCGCGTCAGCCGGCTGTGGAGAGGGGTTTTTCGAGCACGTGGAGAGTTACTTGTTGACCGGTAACCTGCAAACAATAATAGAACAGAGAATTACGACGATATCTTGTAAACTTGAGGCAAGGCCTTAAAACTTGTAAAGTAAATAGCATAAATGATCAGCCCTCGGGTTCTAAAACCGCAAAAATTATTGACTCAAGTATGCGTTCGCCGGCTCCACAGTAAGCATTTTTTTCCCGTCCACAGATTACAGCATGGTATTTCAGCATCCGGAGGGAGGCGGTTAATTCTCGTATAAATGGTAGTACTGACACTGTTGTTTCAGGTTGAAGACTTCCAGTAGTGAGGACGTTGCATAGGGATTGCCACAGGTCTCAGTTCTAAGACTTGCTTTTCCTTTTGTATGTTAATGACTTGGCAGAACTTAATATTAAGGGTAGATTTACTCAGTTTGTACAGATTTGTAAGTGACTGGGGGTGCAACTTAAGGGGTTGATAAAGGTGTTTTAAAAATACGTCATTTATATTCCCCCAGGTTTTATAGCAACGGTATTTTTTTATTTTTTGATGTATGCTTGGTTTAGAAAATATACCCACTGTAAGTTTTAAAAACGCATCCTGTATAGTAATTTAACAGTAACATATAACAAAGTACCAAAAATGTTACAAATGCTTTTAACTAACCTGGATTCAAAAATTAGTTTTATGATACCCATTAAGAACGATATCATAAAACATATGTAAATAGTGTTACGGCCCTGACATTGCACAAAGTATTAAACAACAAAAAGTTTAAAACAATATTGTTCAAATTAATTTACCAGACCGATTATAAATATTACACAATAATACATAATTTTGCAGAACAATATGTGTATACTGTTAATCATATTGACAAATACTACTTTTTCATTATGGCTTAATGTACATATGTGGTGTTATCACGTTTATCACGTTATTAGCGTTTTGTTTACTCTAGATCTCGTGCATATCTCGTGTACGATAAAAAAATAAGACTTATTAAACAGGGTGTAACACAACTTAATAGTTTTAACATAATTGTTAAGTAAATTAGTAAACTTGAAATAATGTTATTAAAGATAAAATAAAGCATTCTTGAAAAAACTAACAATCAAAATTGTCAATACAGTAACAGTACCTAATAAGTTCTCTCAGCTATTATGCAGGGTTTCTCTAAAGGTCTGTACAAAATGCTACCACAAATTCCTTCGGTCAAAGTAGACCAATTTAAATAATTTACCATAGTCAAAAATTTGATTGATGTGTGAGATACAGGGTGTGCAAAAGTATTTATTTAATTTTATTTACTTTTGTTTTTTTTTAATATTAAAAATTTTCCATAAAATTCGGTATAAGATAATTTTCTAGGTTGGGGAATCGAAATCTGCTCATGTTCTTGTTGTAAAATGTCAAGAGAGCCACTTGCAGTCCTTTACTTATGTTCAAAATATCATAAATTGTTCTGCCTCTAAATATTATAGCTTTAGTAAAGAAGTTCTATTTTATGTTTTCTAAAGAAAAAGAAACGTATACTTAGTTAATAGAGCAACCGTTTTTGATATATTATAGAGTAAAAATTTTATTTCACACAAAAAAATATTTGTATTTCTTTCCCCTTTATTTAGGCCACCGGGTTTGTCTAAAGATCAGTACAAAATGCTACCATAAATACCCCGCGAGAAAATAAAACGGTCTAACGCAATTTACCTTAGCTGAAAAGTTGATTGTGGCGATATACAGAGAGTGAAAGTGAAAAATAAAATGGAAACTTAAAACTCTGTATCTTGCAAAAATCAATTTTTTAATTAAGGTAAAGTACATCAGAACGTTGTATTTTGACCCAAAGAATTAGTGGTAGCATTTTGTACAGACCGTTTAGACACTGCCTGGAGGCTTACGGTCGTATTCACCAAGCTCTCACTAACATTATCAGACTGATAGCAGCTAATGCCAATGCTTTTGGGGTTAAAGTGTAAAGAAATGCAACGGAATATTTTTGGATAAAATAAATCGTTTAATCTAAAATATTTTAAAAACAGTTGCTTGCATATTTACTTGGTATAGCTTTATTGTGCAAAACATATGAGAAAATTTTGTTTTTACTAATAAAATTAATGACAATTTAAACATAAGCAAAGGACTGCGGTAACTCCCTCCATATTTATAAACACAAACGCTAGCAAATTCCGATTCCCTACCCTGAAATACCCCTTAAAACTGATTTTGACACCCTGTATAATACTAAATTGTTAGTTGGGTGGCCTTAGATTTTATGTGTAATTTGTCATAAGCCGGCTATAGACGACATGCCAAGGCTTGGCAAATGTCCGCTCGTTCAAACGTTCCCGCATCGTGTGTATGCAAAACATATGGCAAAGCAGAAGCCAACGTTGGGATGCGGGAATGTTTGAACGAACGGACATTGGCCAAGCCTTGGCATGTCGTATGTAGCCGGCTTAACTGATATACTAAGTTGGCATCCAATGGTTAAATATATGCCTTTGAGCCTACCTGAAAAGGCAAGTCTACAGAGTAAGACTGATACGGTCATTTGGGTAGCAACGCGTCATTAGTTCAGTGTACACATCGATCGCACTTACTCTTGAGCTCCCTTGCGCTCAGATAAGCTGGAAGGTATGGCTTACGCTGTGTTTGCCCATTAACAAAGTGTAAAAATTTTGTTTAGATGGAATATACCAATAAATAAAATATCTTTATGACCGTAAATCTGAAAAAAATTAAATAGCAAACATAAAAACAGACTTAAAACTATAATTTACAATAGTCTGAATAACATAACACTAAATAATTTACCTACATTATATTATCTTGCGTCAAATCATTTATTATGATATCTCGTGAATTTTATCAAACATGTTTATTAATAATTAATTTTATGCGTTCAAGTAAAAATAGGGTATAAATACTTTAAATGCAGACCTAAAATTACGTTAATGCTAATAAAATTGAAATTTATTAGTTGTGGGTACTGCAGTTATATCCTCCGAATCTAAAACGCTAACAGGGCCAAGGTAATGTCAAAGCTGTACAGGGTGGGACAAATTTGACGTTTATGATAGAAAGCTCATGTTTCTGTATGTTTTACACAAAAATTAGCCCTCATTTGCGAGGATCAAATTTCAAGCCACTTATTGGTGAAAACCCCAATTCACTGTCTTACGTATAGTGAGAAGGTTTAAAAATTGGAAATTCGGTACCATTTGAAAATAATAAAATAACATAAAAACTCGAACAAAATGCCACTCGTTTTTATAACCCCGCTCATACACAACTAATTTTGCAATTCCCAGCTATTGGCTGAACCCTGGCAAACCCTTTTTTAATTGAAGATTTTGGAGCAAAAACCGGACAAGTCCATATTTTAAAGTTGTTGGCAATTTAAAGAAAACTGTATAGCATATAAAGTATTAGTATTATAAACAAAATTATGTTTTTTTCTAATATCTGCAGTTCTTTTAGACTCTACCATTTGGTTAATTAGGAGTCTTTTTCAAAAACAAAGGTGGAGAATTTTTTAAAAAATTTGGACAAAAACAACAAAAAGGTATAATAATGTAATTTTGTACGACCGAGCATAAATTCAAATTTTACACCCCCATTTGATGCCGTAAAATTGCTCTTTTTCGCCCTAGGGCAGAAAAGTATCAAAACGCCTGCATTTATAAATGAGGGCGTAAAATACACTTACGCCCTAGGCAAAGTATCAAACGCCCGCATTTATAAAACAATATTAAAATTAAATAATGCCCCATTTTTTTTGGTGAAACAACAATTTGTTTAATTAAACATATGTTAAAAGTATACTGATTACAATTTCAAACATTAAAAGCTGGGAAATTTTCTCCTAACTACAGAGAATGCTTGTATATTAATTTCAGTCGTACAAAAAATATTGTTTGCACCTGTGGGCGTAAAGCACTTTTACGCCCACAGCTGATTGCTGAACTCGCGGAGCTCGGGCAACAACTTTCAGCCGCGAGTGTAAAAGTGATATTTTACGCCCTTGGTACAAAAATAACTATTTTACTAAAAATTAACACACGTTTAAATGGTTATCGCATAAAAAAAAAGAGTCTGAGTCATAGGGTTCTACTGAATTTCCGATATTTTTAAGATTTCAGTGTTTTCTTCTAAAATATAATCAACTTTAGAACATATTTCTGTACTAAAACTCTAGCATCCTTTACTTTCTTTGTTAAATTTAATGGGAAAAAAACTGCTGCATATTATTTGTATGTATATGCGTGGTATATCCACGCCATAAATAATTTAAACGTTTAGTGCAAAAACCACACCATTCCGGACTTGTCCGCTTTTTGCTCCAAACTATGTAGTCGACTATTTCCAAAATTTTTATAGCGACCTTAATATGTATGTTTTGGAGTTGTCCGGTTTTTGCCCCAAAATATGTTATCAGCAATGTCCAAAATTCTGTTAGCGACGTTAATATCACTACGTTTATATCGAATAGTTAAAGCTAACTTGAGTTAAAGCAGCTTTTAAAAGTGGCTTGAAAAACCGATATAAACGCGCTTGAAAGTGACTTGAATCGTTCAAGTCAAGCCTGAAAATAAGTAGGGTTGACTTCACTGAAGCCGATTAGAAACACGATATAAACGATTTAAGCGGGCTTAATAACTGCCTAACTTCAGATGAATGCTTCCTCGAACGTCATCAGTGTCAATTTCATATATAATTTTAACATTTTTATACAAAATATGAGCGGAAAAACAGGTGAAAAACTTTAGAACACGCTCACACCAACAACAGCACACAAAACGGGACAAATTAAAAGTGAGGTTTGTTTTTCATTTGATGTTTACTGTGAAGTTGGATGCAAAACTGCCACATGCGTACGACGATGGCCTGAAATGTGCTTGACCTCGCTTTTCAATCAACTTTCAAGCCTTTAGGCCACTGAAATAAACACGTAGACTTGGCAATTCGCTTCAAAGCCGCTTTGTTTTCAAGCCAGCTTGAACTATTCGATATAAACGGAGTATATGATTCGGACTTGTACGATTTTTGCACTAATATATAGACATTTCTTTAGAGAATACGAGTGAAAATCTCATTTCGCCCGACAATGGACTGCCGGTTTTTGCCCTAAAGTCTTCAATTAGTTCGTGGCTTACTAAAGCGTTTTTGACAAACTTATCAAGTCCACGTTGACTCCAAAATTTTATTATGCCGATTGTCTGCGCCTGTTTGCGCTGATAGTAGATAAAGCGGCGCGGTATAATAAAGGTTTCTTTTCTTATAAAAACAAGTGGCGGTATTTTGTTTATTTAATTCCAATTACTTTGGGACGTTTTTTTTTTCCATTTAGTCAGGGGCAGAGTGTAGTAGTATTAAAATAAGTAATCATATAAAATTTGAATGTATCATGTTGAATGGTTCCGGAACGGCTGCAGATTTTTTGGAGCGGAATATTGTTGAGCATGAGTGCGCAGGCTTTGCCGCGATTTGGACAACCCTTTGTCTCTTGCCGTTTCTGGGATCCTGGTGATGTTCCTCGAGTTTGTAACAGCCTGTATATGTTATTTTATATTATGTTATTTTTTCTTATTTACCAATGATTGAATTTGTCTATACATATACTTTTGTTTTTTTTATAATTGTCCATATACAATTTGCTTTTAACTGTAATTTAAATTAGACTCTTCAATCATTGTATGATTTTCTAGTGAACAAAGAGAGTTTGAGTTTGAATACCTAAATTAAATAGTTTTTGATTTATAACCATTTCCTGTTTAATAAATCATGATACCAAAAGGGTCTACCATTCATATTCTTTGTTGTTAGTATGTTAGTATGCAACCTTAAATTGGTATACGCTTATGTGATTGTTGCTACACAAAGAATGAAAGAAATACAATCTAATGAAATGAAAATGCAGAGACTCTTAGCTAGGCGATAATTTTATTTTAATTTATGTAACATTGCCCCCTATGTGGAATACCAAAAACCTCACATTGGCGACCAAAAATCATAGCTGCTGATCATGATCTTGAAAACTGTCAGGTGCATTTGCAATTGCTATTGCCCTATTGAAACTAAGTGAAAATCAGATTATGGTAGAGATAAAACTAATAACTAAGGGTGTCAATGGATCAATTAGGCAAGACATCACTCCTAAGAGTATTAGGCATGTCAAAAATAAAACTTATTATAGGTAAATGGTATGAGAAGAGGAAAGTTTTCGCATATTTATTATTTTCCGGTAACTTCCAATTTAACTGAATATGACTCTGATTTTATTTTTATTTTATTTTATTTAATAAAAGACCCTGCATATTTTAACATTTTTGATTTCTGGACAACTTTAAAACCAAAATGAAAAATTTTCAAAAGTTTTTACGTCTAGTTCATTTTTTAAAGCTGTTTTTTATATTGTATCTAGGTGGTCATGATCGGATGGAAATTATTCTAAGGACCTCAGGTTATGTCAGAAAAATACAGTTCAAATGTTTTAGTGGCTAGTATGAAGATAAGAATAAAACAATATGAAAAATTACATTTTAAGCTACAGTTTCCCAGGACTTTCGGTCGGCCGAACCCGACGCGATTTACGTTTGCCCAATCAAATTTTCACTTGAATGTGGTTTCATTTAATAGTGCATATTTAATTTGGGTGAATCGTAGATCGCGTCGGTTTCCGCCGACCGACAGATTTAGGGAACCGTAGCTTTTGGTGTCTAACCAACTATTTCTTAAATGGCAAATCTTTATAGACAAGCACTTTTTAAAAAATCTAACAATACCAATTTATTTGCGTATATTATATATTTGCAAGTATCATTAAAAAATACACGAAGAGACTTGTGCCTTTTGTTAATATCAAAATTGTTAAAAAGAAAAGATGTTTAAAATGAAAAAAATAGTTTATTTACAAAAAATATTTTTGATATTTATTTTTTCTGCGATAATGATAATTTCGGTTGGTGCTATTGAAGTGCACTACATTTTATTATTATAAATGTCATAGGACAGTTTCAAATAAACTTTTTAATTTTATTGTAATCAAAACAAGAAGAATATACAATGCACTAATGTACAAACTTAAATTTTCTTGATTTTTGCAAAAAATTCAAAAAAAAGTTTTTTTGGAAATGAACAAAATTGCATTTTTAAAAGTAATTTTTAATTTTGGACATCTTTTCCTTATAACAATTTGCCATATTAGCAAAAATACTGGTACTTTACTCTTGAGCAAAAATTAGATTTTTGGATAATCTTCGTAGATGACTGACACAATTTGATATCTGATGATTGCATTTAAGTTTTGAATGATACAGAAATTTTTATAAAGATTAACTTTTTTTTGTAAAATTAATAATAAAAAGTTTCTCATATGATGCCAACTTACGTAGACACCCTGTATGTGAATTGAAGTATGCACGCAAATAGTTAATGGTGCATGAAAAGTGGCAGAATATGCAACATTAAATGATAGGTTTAAGAAAAAGTCCTCACAATTCAATTAGTTCCAGTTAAATTTACACTTTTTTTTATCAGGAAAAGTTCCTTAAGTGACTAAAAATTAAACTCTAAACTGAGTTCTAAACCAAAAAAATAAAGAGAAAAAAAAACACAAAAGGTCTTTAGGTACAAAACCCTTAGTTACTTATGCTTTATCCAATTTGGTTTTAATTTGGCAATGTTATTTATGGCATTAAGGGGGTAATTTATCACTAACTTAATTACATTTAAAAGACCAATGGCGTCTCGAAGTACGCCACTGACTGTGTAAAATGTCTGTGATTAAGCAATAGTACAGGAAATGAAGTATTTCACCTGGCAATCTTTTGGTCCTGCATGGATTCACTTAAAATTTTAACAGAAGATAAGGTATAGCCCAAGGATCAAAACCTATATTGAACCAAAGGGCGCCACAACCCTAGGTGTGGTTGCCAGCTCACTTAGGGGAGGGGAATTTTTTTATTACCTTTTAATCACACATATTAATTAAAAAAGTGATTTCTAGCAAAAAATGATCTATACATTTTTTCATAAAACTAATATTTTTCAATTTTTTCAATTGAAAAAGAACAATTTTTTGACGAAAATATCGACGGTTTAATGGGTTTTTCGCGAATAACTCGAAAATTATGCATTTAATCAAAAAAACTGTGGAAAGCAAAATTATAGGTTTTAAAAAGACAAACAAAATTATTTTATTATAATTTTTCCTCGAATTTTTCAATGACCAATACGAACTGATATACAGAGAGTGTTAATTGTTAACTTTTTTCGTCAAATGCAAAATTTGGTGGATTAAAAGTCAAATAACAGGAAAATGCTGCATTTTTTGAAAAAATGAATGGTGAGTGAATGAGGAGTATGGGCCAGGGCACAATAAGCCTTTAGGCTGAAGTGTACCACCTAGGGGGCGACAGTCAAAACCTGGGTGGGATGACCCCAAAGGGTGGTAAAACCAACCAACCAGGACCAAAGAATTGCCAGGTTTTACCTTTTTTTGAGCTTTATTTCCTGTACTACAAACAAAAATACAGCTTTTATGTCTCTTAATTGTTTTTGTTTAGTTTAAAAAAACAATAAAATTCACTTAATTGCATACTTATGTTTAGACCATAAAAAAGCATTGTACCTGCTCTATAATGGAGGTCTCTCCTGAGCAGGTTTTTTGTATTTATAGATCTAAGGGATTTTTAAATTTATAAAATAAACTTGAAAATAAATAAATAAAGGAGCTAAAATTTACAAAAATAGATTTTTTAAGCACATTCAATACACCATTTTTTGATGTGAAAAACGTTGGTAGTTTGCGTTTGCTTGCTTTGAGGGGTAAAAATAGAAAGCCTTTTTAAAAAAATCAATTTTATCTTCTTAAATGATTTAAGGTAAAACCTAAAATATCATCATTTTTATTAAAATATAAATTAATTTATATTTTTTTAATATACAAAATTAGCAAAAAAAATAATACATAAACTTTAGATCAAGTAGGTAGGCATACAGGTCTGGAAAATCGTTATCGAACCATTGGGATTAACAAGTGGAAAAAGAGAAAGCGATCTTGCCTTAAGATAGAAAGTAACGGAAAATAAGATATTCCCCGATTTTTCAAATGCAATGATGCCATATGTATGTATACGCCCACTTTCCTGCAGTAGTGGGGCACATCAACGTGCCGTCGCCGGGTCCGAGCGTTGGACAGAGCTCATTTGCAAGCAAGCTGTTTGGGGTACCGCAAACTATAAACTACGGCGCTTTCTTTTTAAAATGTTGGTTTATACCGTTGAACAAAGAGTTCACATTATTAAGTGGTACTATGCCCGTAATTCAGCAGAAGAAATAATCGGGAGATTTGCATTTTTATTTGAAGGAGGTCCTGTGCCTGTTAAAAGTACAATTTTAAAAATTATAAGTAAGCTTGAAACCAGCGGCTGTTTACAAAATTGTAGGAAATGCATGTGTAATGATGAGGTGCCGCCTGCACCTCCATTAACCGAGGAACGGCAAGTCCGTGAGACTGCTGTTTGCAGTTTAGCCGAAATTAATTTTCCTTGTAATAGTACCAAAATTTCTGAAGAACTTGATATTGAATCTCGAACAGTTAGGAATATTCTGAAACGAAACAAATACCATTGCTATAAATTGCAATCTAGTCAAGAGGTTTTTCCTGAAGACTATGAAAAACGTATTTTTTTTATTTTTTTTTATCTTTTTGACATCTCACAAAGGTCTATGCCTAAATACCAGAGTACCGTGGGTGTCGGGTTATTAGATGTTTAACCCATCGTTCCCCCTGTTCCGTCAACGTTGTCCAAGCACTGAAACATGCAGTTGCATTTCACAGCACCTTTTAGACAATGGTATGGTGTTTTGTGAGGATATGATGGAGGGGGCCAATGCTAATGACACATTTATCAAAAATATTCTCTTTACTGATGAATCATCATTTCCCTTGCATGGTCATCACAACCCTTCTATCGCTGTAGGTTACTCGATAGAAAACAAGCACATCACTATCCCTCTCAGAACACAATACCCGCAAATGACTTAGATAAGCTCCGCCAAAAAATTAGTCAGGTTCTTATAGGAATAACACCTGAAATACTTGAAAACACAAGAACCGAATTCTATAACAGGTTGGGATATTGTCTTGCACAAAATGGTGGTCTCTTTGAGAACCTTATAAACTAAGATTTTAAAAAGTATTAAAGTTTTTATAAGAAATTTTTTTAGAAATACTTTTATGTTCTTTAATTTTTTTAGAATTATATTTTTATTTTCAAAATTATTTGTTAATTCTTTCTTTCGAAATTGCTTTTAATTTTGTTTAGCCCCAAACGACAAAAAAGAAGCTCTTAAAAATGGCAGTATTTGATGCATTTAAAGCAATAAATTCATCTAATACCAAAATATTTAATAGTTACGTAAAAAATTTGTATCAAAATATGTGAAGCAGTAACATCCTCCATGCGTGCAAAGAAGCAACTGCGTGCTCGAGCTCGATCAGCCATAAACAAAGCGAGCGCGTTGGCGCAGTGGTGGGGGAGAAAGCAAGGGGAACGGGCGGGAAAACACCTCATTCTGTTTCGGTCGAACTCATGTGATTTAGTATCTCCCTTCTCTTCGGCAATATGTTTCCGCCCACTGTAATTACAGCCCCACTCTTTTGTGCCGTAGCAGGAGAAGAAATCCAGATGAGAGCGTCTGCGGTACGTAGATGTCGAGTACAGGGTTGCCGACTTGCCTTAACTTTCGGGGTAAAATTAAAATAATAATAGTAATAAAAATGTTATTAAACCTTTTTTACTTTATTTTTGTGATTTTAGAATGTAATTGTATAATGTACATTTAATTTTTAAAATTTAAGGACTTTCAGGAAACATAAAAATATCAATTTAGGGCTTTTTGAACTAGGTTTGGGGACAGATTTTTTCGAAGTCGGGTCGACTAGAATCCTTTAAAATTTATTTTTACTGGCAAGTCGTTTGCTGTGTTGCAAACTGCTGCTGATCCTGCTTAATTTAGATTTTTTTAAGTTTTGGTCAATATTGTTGACAAAAGTTCAAATTATTAAGTAGTACTATGCTGGTAATTTAGCAGAAGAAATAATTAGGAGGTTTGCATTATGGGTTTGGTCTTGTACCAGCGAAAAGTACAACTTTTGAAATTATTATAAAAGTTTGAAACCATGGGCTGTTAACGAAATTGTAGGAAGTACATGTGTAATGATGAGGTGCCACTTGCACCTCCATTAACTAAGAAACGACAAGTCTGTGATACTGCTGCATTTCCGCCCTTTTTAAAAATTTCCGTCCCGCAGTATTGCGCCCTGGTGCCTTGCACCACCAGGTAGCATATCACCTCAAATGCTTGAAAACCAAAGAGAACCGAATTTAATAAATTGAAATATTGTCTTGCTAAAAATTGTGGTCTCTTTCAGAACCATAATAATAAGATTTTAAAAAGAGTTTCCACATTGTATAAACATTTCCGTTAGAAATACTTTTATGTTCTTTTTATTTTTTTAGAGAATATTTTATTTAAATTTACTTCTTTTTTTTTGTTAAAACCCAAATGGCAAAAAGAATTATGCTTCTAACTTTCACCATGCTACTGAATACCATCAGTGTGGCCAGGTGGGTTACGATAAAAATCCCCCGCGTGGTTCCAAAAATCACTTTTTTGGGATACTTTAGAAAAATCCCTGTGATTTAAAGACACATTTGAGGGCCGCCTTTTAATAGTCAAAAATGTATTTTCTACGCCAAATAAATTGACAACCAAAAAAAAGTTTACGTAAAAATCGAGAATTTTAAGTAAAAAGTAAGTAAAAGTAATGATTTGTTTACAACTGACATTAATTTTATGATATTTATGTCAGACTAGAAATTCTAGCTGTGAACACGGTCAAAAATGTTGTCTGATATAAATTTTTGATTGTTTACACTAGTCAGAATTTTTATCTGACGTAAATATCATGCAATAAAAGTAAGATCAAAACGTACCTCTAAAAATGTTTTTATACTACCTTCCAAATCGTTAAAAACCCCGTTTTTACTTTAAAAATTCCATTTTACCTTGTCATCAAAAATCCCCGAAAAAAGTCTCTGGCAACACTGTTCAATACCCGAACGCTGCAAGTTCTTGATACGCAAAACGAAAACCGTCGGCACCAGTGTCCTAATAGGGGAGTACGTTTGGATGTAAGTAAAGAGAACGGGGAAAAATTTGTGCATCGACAACATCGCATCGTCTGTTTCAGTCGAACTTATGTAATTCAGTATATTCAGAAATACTCTCTTTTCCACTTGGGGAATTGCAAAGGGCGAATGAAGATTTTCCACACCTGTATATTAAAATAAAAATAACAATAATCTACTATCAACCGACAACCTAACAAAAGAAGCAATCAAGGGGTAAACTACTGAGGAACTGTGGTGTACAAGCAGATTGCATGGAATTATGTGGAATTGGGGAAGGAAAAGTGGAATTGTGATGAAAAATATGTGGAGTTGTGGTGGAATTTTGCAGAAAACGGGCTTTGATCCCCCACTGTATACCATAAATATTTAATTTAAAAATTCAAATGACTGGTGGAATTGTGATGAAACTGATATCAAATTATGTGGAATTGTGAGGGAATTTTGTGGAATTGTAGTGGAATTAAATGAAAAAATGGAATTGTTGTGTACACCATTTTGTCTTAATATTCCTGTTTATGGTATTTTCTGTTGTGAGAAGTAAACACTGCGAAATGCATAGGCCCGGACATATGCAAAATAAAGATTGTACCTTTATTTAATTTGATAAAAAATGCTGGCATTTAGCCCTGTAATTACACGCCCGTTATTCATAATAAAGCATTTTATTTTAATTCAAAAGACATTTACTTACTACATTAAGCATGACCTATGCAATCTAACCAGAAATTAGAAAACCTTTATATTTATTCTTGCTATAAGTTGGTTTTGGTTGGTTGATAACATGTTTTATTGGTAGTTGATCAAATGTACTTGTTATGAAAGCTACAAGGTATTACTTTTACTAGGTACAAAATGTTTAATTTTTTTAGGTACCAAAATTATTATTTAAAAAAGGAGCTACAAAAAAACTAAAATGTAATGCATATTTGAGGGGAACACCTTTAGTTGTAAAAATAAACAAGTTTAGTTCATCTTCATGTGTATAATTGAAGGATGTGGCAAGCCAAAAACTATACAGTAGCCCTAATTTAGGAGATAAAAAAAAATAATAAAATACCTTTAAAAAACTTAAGGCGACCTCCCTGACCATAATTGGCCTTGTGGCACTCCTCCTTAGAAATTCTGTCAACACTTCCATTTATTCCATGTCTTCTGTGGCCTTCTTCTGTCATTTTGGAACATTTTGTCAAGATGTTGGATTGAGATGGTTGGGGCTCTGATATATGCATTTCATAGTTTCACACTACCACCTAAGGCCCATTTAGTAATAGAAATCATCTTTAAAAGCAAGCAGTAAGGCGTTTCAATGCATTCCACCTGCTGGCACAAATGCAACTGGCCGCGGAAATATCGCTTTCTCTGCACACAACAGCTCTGGAAATAGCATTACTTATCAAATACAGCACCAGCATTGTTTATTCATTATCAAAACTTCGTTATTTGTTTATTTTTACCGAAAACTAAACGAATCTATGTTTTTGATAGGTCCCGTGGAAAAAAATTGATGATGACGGCTCGATCGGTCTCACAAAAGTTCATTCACTTTTCCTTTGGAACTTTTTTACCTTTTTCTTTAGGCTTTAACTTGTTTTCACAATATGAGCATACAAACTTTTTAACCCCCGTATGGTACCCAGCTATAGTACTTTGAAATTAAAAGAGCTATTTCTTGGAGAAACCCAAAGTAAATAAAATAAAAATACAAAACTTAAAATTATCCGCCTCGTTGAGTCCATACGACATTTACCGTTTTTTTCTGAGCAGTCGATAAAACAGAAAATTATAAAAGTTTATTTGACAACTCTTATTTTAAGTAGTTTGGAATGAGTACCTAATCGACATATGTCTATCTGTCTTAAGTGTATTGCAAAAACAAAGATAGAAGTAATTACATGTATGCATGATGTAGATCTTCCTAAAGATTCATTTTACGGGATTTTTAGGAACTCACAATTTGTCCGAATATTTAGGAGCTTTGGAGGCTCCTGTGATATACCCATAAAATGTTACACGAATTTGTTCGACAATTAAATTGGCACGAGAACACAAAATATGACCTTAGGTTAACTATCGAAGATACAATTTTATTAGCCTTCCATAAATTTCAGTCGACGTTTAACGTTAAAAAGATAAAACTTGGACAATGCGACCATATTTACCTGTCAGCATCCTTTGTCTAATCTCTACCTGTTAGTGTTCTACACTCGTTAGAGAGTCTCCTTTCTACGCATTGTCTGTGTATTTTTTAATTTGGATGACCATGTAAACTGCATGAGCAATAGGTTTTGGTATATCGGCCAGCAGTGTGCAGAATAACAGCACAAGCACTATTAGTCACGCATGTTTACATGCTGGTCTTTAGTTAGATTGTTTCCTTCCCTCAAATTACCTATGTGTTATGTTATTTAACTGGACCGGTATGTAATATTATACCGGTTATGAAATTCTTAAAAAGTAACAAAATTTGCATGTTGTTTCGATTAAAAGTTAATTCTGGGCAGTAGTTATTCTCAGATTATAGATATTAGTTCATTTAGAAGAAGTCCGGCATGGTAAGTAATTAAGTAAATTAGTGACCACATATAAGACAAAAGAAAATACACATACACATTTAATTTTCGTTTTAATATTTGATTTTCGAAATAATATTTTCTTATAAACATAATACAGCCTATACTATTTCATTAAAGCAGAAAATCAATCTGATACAGGAATTTTTATAGTTGTAGTAAGTATATAGTTTCTTGCGTCTATCTGTTTTATTAAATACATAATATTTTGTCAGTCCGGGTTAGTAGTAAGCAGTAACGTTTTTCTGGGAATCTATTTTTTTTACATGCAGGCATTTCATATCTACTATCTACCTGTTGGTGTTCAACTCACATAAACTCCAGGGCCGTATTAACTGTTTGAGGCGCCCTAGGCTTGAATTCTCGAAGCGCCTATTTTCCCCCAAAAATTTTTGAAGAGCAAAAAAAAAGATCCTTTCCTCCGTAGTGACTATTTTGAGTGCCAGACGCCTTACTGCCTAAACTTTTTAAAAACTCCCCTCTCTAGCGCCTATTACTCCCCTGTCTGGCGCCAATTTTTTCATGGCGCCCTATGCTGGAGCCTAATCAGCCTAATGGATAATACGGCACTAATATACTCAATTAACGTGTATAAACAAGATCGTATTTTTCCAGGTTTTGCTAAAGATCCTAGCCACAGTCCTATAAGCGGCTCTTTATTTTTAATTTTAACCGGTTGTTTTCGATTGACATGTGTCAAAGTTGTGATTTAAGAAGCTGTGGGAAGCATTATAATTTTTGGAATAATAAATTGTACTTACGGTACTACAGAACTTAAGTATTAAAGAATATACCAAATCTTGGAAGCTTAAAATAATTCTTATTAGAAGTACAGACTTCGCCATGGCGGACCATTCAAACGTAATATTTTTTACAATATAACTTAAAAAGCTAGGTTAGTTTTGCACATAAAACACTTGCCTATGTTTAAAATTTGTAGGAAACTATGCCACAAGTTTTGGAACCCCCATCTTTACAAGGTCATCCGCCAAACTTACAAGAACAACAACCTTTACAAGGTTCACCACTTACAAATTTACAGGATCCAGCACTGGGTTTACCTGGATTATCTCCTGGTTTAGTTGCTCCTCCAACAGTTTTACCACCTTTAGTTAATGCTTCACAAAGTATAAATGGTCCTCCAGTTAGCGTACCACCTATAAATAATGTACAAGGTCCGCCTCCTAATTTGCAAGCACAACCTGTTATTTTGCAAGGTCCTCCACCCAATTTACATGGCCCACCACCAAATTTACAGGCACCACCACCAATGCAAGGTCCACCCCTTGGCCCTCCTCCTGGGTTTCCTGGTCCTCCAGGTGTTCCACCACCAGGGTGGTTAAATAATGAAGATTCAGGTAACTTTTGTGATGGGCAACAATAGGTATCCTTAATTATTTTTGATTTACTTATTTTAGTTAAATAATTAGTTATCAGTAGGTATAAATTTTTATAATACTTAATAACATTAAACTACATAACTAAACTCATAGTTTTTTATATGGAACACCTAGATATTTCTATTATAAAAGTTCAACAATATTCAGTTTTTATTTTTATTTTTATTTTTTTTTTTTTGATATAATGAATAATTAACACATACTAACTACTTTAAAAAATGTTTATAAACATTGTTTAGGGGTACTGTAAACCAGACTCTTATTTTAATCCATATAAAATTATGTTATTTAGTTGGTTTATGTTTGAAATACCTACACAAAAAAAGAGTATAGTTATAGCTGTTAAAAAATACATAAGATTATTTCTGATATATTGTAAAAATAATCCTCTATAAAATCTGATTGATTTTAGGCAATAATCAAATGATGCAAGCACCAACACCTGTTACTCCCGAAAAACAATTACCTTCATTATTATCTTTAAAGGTGGACCCACCGACACAGCATGAACCCAGTGGTCCTGTGGAGGTTGTCCTTCCACAAGCAATAGAACAAGTACTGGCTTTAAAAAATCAAAGGGCAATGGAATTAGGTACTGAAGAGGATGCAAATGAAAAAGAAAAATCCAAAGAACCAGAGAGAGAACCTTTATGGGAAAAGGATGATAATGTAGTAAGAAATAGTTTTTTTTTTTCATTTTAATGCATTATTACTATTCTTATTAAATTTGTTATTTTGCAATTTACAATGCAATATCAAAAAAATTATAAAAATGTATATAAATAAGAATGGGCAAAAACAGACAGTTCAAAACAAATAAAATTAAAACAATCAGTAAAGAATAAAACTAAATACTAAAACAACAAACAAACATGGTCAATGTTAAAATGTAAAAATAAATAAATCACTCAATAAAACTATAATGTCAGTCATAAATATGTACCTATATACAATTACAAAAATTTAAATATAATAATAGAAATAATATAACAATACACAATCCAATGTTGGTTTTGAAATCCTCTCTAGTTCCTGGATTGTTAGCATAAACCTTTGATTTCGAGAGTCCCATAGAAAGAAGTCTCACATCGTCAAATCACCAAGTTGTTCCATCCACGTAAGGTCCATTTGCTGTGAATGACATCTAACATACAAATTTGGATTATCTGCAACACTTTGTCTCACAGCTTCGATATTTACTGGTTTTCTCACATTTCTTACAGACTTGCTCTTGGTGTATTCAGCAATGTGAGCTCTGAGATTTTAAATCATAACATGGAAGTTTGTGCCAAGCTTTTCTAACTGAACACTGCCTTTCATATTTTTTATATATATATATATATATATATATATATATATATATATATATATATATATATATATATATATATATATATATATATATATATATATATATATATATATATATATATATGCAGCAATGTGAGCTCTGAGATTTTAAATCTATAACATGGAAGTTTGTGCCAAGCTTTTCTAACTCGAACACTGCCTTTCATATTTCTTATATATATATATATATATATATATATATATATATATATATATATATATATATATATATATATATATAGTATATTTATATTATATATATATATATATATATATATATATATATATATATATATATATATATATATATATGATTTCACAATGTTCTTGTGCCGTTAAATGTTTCATGTTATTTTGTAATAACCTAACCTACAATACTGTCAAATAATTATATTTTTTAAATGTACAGTGTTGCCTACTCACTTCTCTCACTTTATAATCCTAAAGCACTAAAGAGATTTCTCTTTGTTTTGTATAGTGCATAACCTTAGGGTCTACTTTTAATATTTGCTTTAAGGAAACTGTTGTTGAACAAGAAATTGAAGAAGATCCTGTTAAAGATAAAGAACACAAGGAACCAAAAGAAAAGGTTAGTAAAAATAAGAAGAAGAAAAAACGAAGGAAAAATAAGAAAAATAGAGAGAATGAGGAAAGAGAAAAGCAAAAAGAATTATCCAATGGTGTGGGTAAAGAAAAAGAAGGTGAAGCAGAAGAATCAGCAGATTTGAATGAAGAGGTGGTTATTGAGTAAGTAGCAAGTTTAATGTAAATTTTCACGAGTAAAAGTGTACTTTTGGCACTTTAAATTGAGAAAAACACCTAAGCAAAAATTTGTTACATTTATAAGTACCAGGTTACCATATTAAAAAATGTATTTTATTTTTGTTTAAAAAGTAACTATAGTTACTTACTAAGTGTTTTTCTTAATATAAAGTGCCAAAGTGTAAATAAATAATGTCTTACATTAGTTTAAAAATCAATAACCATGGTTACCAAGTAACCAATACATGTTTTGTTCAGGTGTGCTTTACCAAGGAAATTGAACAGATTTGAAATGTAGCTGCAAAAAGTTTTTGGAAAATATTTTTCATTTTTTTTTAACCTAATTAGCTAATTATTTAATAAGGATTTTTTTAAGATATGAAATAAGGTTATAAAGTTGGATAAAAATTAAAATATTTATTCCCTATCTGATACTAATTGAGACTAAGGTTGGTGGATCTACAGACAAACACTAATGTACAGGGTATTACAGAATGATGTTAAAAAATATATAGCGTAGATTTTACATAAAAAAAAGTTTATATTAACATCAGTCCGAAAATGCATTTTTTCCCAAATTAGAGTGTTAAACTTTCTTCTTCAAAATATCGTTTTTCTGTTATTATCTTTTATATTTCTTATCCAATTTTAAATAAATTTTGCAAATCTATTTGTGGACTTAAAAGGCTTTTAAAGATCTATGTTGATTAAATTTACCCAATTCAGTGGCGTCTTGAGCGGTACCTCAACGAATATTTGAGACAAAAGAATGTACGCCACCGACTTTTGTGAAAGTTTAAAATTTTATTTGGAAAGAAGGAAAATTTTAAAATTATTTAATTTAAGAAAATTTGCTAGTTTAAATGTTAATGACATTTAATTAAGTGTTTTTTGTGGTTGTTATATAATTATTTTTAAAATATTATTAAAATAATCTCCAAAAGAAAATAGTCCCTATATTTCTTGTATAGTCCAGGTGTATGCAATTAAGTAATATTTTTTCTCAAAAACTCATTAAGATGGGAAAAAATTAAAGAACTAAAAAGCTGAATTTCTACTTGCATAACCCAAATTAAATATAAAATTTGCACATAAGTCGGTATTGCACATTTTTTGTCAGAAATATTCTTCAAAAGATCCGCTTGAGACGCTACTTGACTAAATAAATTTAATCAAGTTGGTGCTTTATAGCCTCTTTATGCAACAAACAACACAAAATTTATTAAAAATGAATATGAAATATTTAAAATATTAATAAAGAACCGATTTTTATAAAAAATTTAATGTAAAAAAGTATCTGGGAAGCGATGCTTTTTCAGACCCATGATTATACAGGTTTTTTATAATAGAACATGCCCTTAAATTAAAAAAAAAATCTATAAAACCCTGTATATTAGAGACTATTTGCTTGAAAATTTATGAAAAATGTTTGTTTTTCTTAGAAAATAATACAGGGTGTTTGACTATATTTTGACCCATTTTGATCGTGAATAACTGTACAGCAATTAAATTTATTAATATGCGGTTTTCGCAGTAGACCTTAGATTTTTTAAAAGTTTTTTATCATATCCAACTTTGTTATTTTAAATGGAACACCATGAATCTTTTTTACCACCTTAAAATTCAGTCCCTTTAAAAAATGTACCACATGTTATGGTTTTTCAAAAATAATAGATTTACTAATCTCTAACAAATTGACTGCATGGCATGTAACAACATTATTTAACAAAAATGTTCTACATACAAGGTCACAGAAAAATTACGGTTTTTAAGACATACATTATTTACAAAATAATAGTTTCAGTAAAGCTAGATTACTTCTTTATAACCTTTTGTTAATATTGTGAATATCTTAAAGCTTTGATGCCATATTTTTTTCCTGTAAACTTGTATGTAGCAAACTTTTATTGTCAAATAAAACTTCTTATTCTCATGCAGTCAATTTTTAAAGAATTAATAAATCAAATATTTTTTGCAATAACCATAACTTATGTAATCTTTTTTGAAGGGGAAAAATTGAATTTTAAGATGGTAACAAAATAAACATGGTGTTCCATTTAAAATAACAAAGTTGCCCTATATCGGCTATATCGGAAAATCGACCATTTTGTTTTTGTGTTCACGGAATGTCATAAGCAATTGGCGAGAATATGATAAAAAAACTTTTAAAAAATCTATGGCCTTCTACGCAAACCGCATTATGATAAGTTATTAACGGTCAAAATTGGTCAAAATATAGTCTGACACCCTGTATATATGTATGTACATACTGCTAAGATCTCTTTATGGTCTATTTTAAATTAAATAATAAAAGGTAAACTTTGGAGTGTTTTTTTCTATTTGGATAGGTTGCAAATTATTAAATGATTATTCTGATTCGATTTGTAACATACCGTGTGACACAGAATTTTGTTACATCCCCCCACATTTTTTATTTTTTAAGAGAAACTTGTAAAAATTTACAGTATAATAAAAAGGGCAAATTACCTTTTTTTCATTATCTCAACTTCAGTATCACTTTCAGAAGTACTATAAACTTTTCTCTTTGATAGAACGTGTCTTTTTTCTATATTTGAATTATCTATAATATTCTCTTTTGAATAATATATTATACAGAGTGTATCTTTTTAAAATGGCGGCCAGAGAATACTTTTAAATAAAATCAAGTACCATCCTAATTTCTGCTCGGAATATTTTGAACGTTATGTTGTAAAATGTCATTAAAAAAGGATTTTAGTGCAGAATTTAAATACAAAATAAAATAGGGCTGTTTTCATTTGAAATTTTCAAAAAATTTGGAATTTTCTCCAATCAATTACATTAAAAACTTACAGCGTTTTTCGTGTGCGTCTATTTGTTACATGGCAATAAAAGTTTATAACCGTTATATTTTCGTGATACAAGCCGTAATAGGGGAGGGTATTTTTTTTCTAAGACGGCGCCCAGCTTTTATCTTGAAATTGTCATCTGTCAATACTACTCTTAAAATATAGCATTATACATTAATTTCATATCCCAAAGTTTATTTTCTTATTGGTCCCTTTAAAAATAAAAGAGAGGGGAGGAATTAAAGAAATGCACTCTATAATACAAATATAGAAAAAGCTGGAGGTGATTGTGAGTTGTGGACATAAAAACAACGCCAATTTATGTGATTAGTATATTGCAAAATTTTTACTAGTCTATCTAAAAATGAATGGGGGGTAAAAACATCCAGTGTCACCCGTTATATGTATAACATGCTTTTCAGATTAGTTTTTTTACAACTGCATTATATTTTGGAAAATAAATTTCAACATTTGATTTCGATTAATAATTAGTTTAATCTTTAGATGTTCAAAGATTTCAAAAATAAAATCATTAGCAATAAAAAAAATAACTAATATATTATTATAGTTTATTTTTTATTCTCAGATATGTTCAAGAAAAGATTGGTCTTCACGAATTAGCTCCACAATATCGTCAGTTTTACACTATTTTTGAACAGTTTAAAATTACTGAAGATAAACCAAACATTCCTCCACCAGTATTGGCTACCCCTACTTCATTGTCTGGCCAGCCAAAGACGCTTGATGACGACCAAAATGAAGATAATGAAGATTTTGAAGATGTAAGGATGATACTTTTATACCCTTATTTTTTTCGCCAAAATAATATTAATCTATAGCTGCTAATTTAATTTAGCAGTTTCACGTTTTTTTTAAATTCAGAAATTACTTTTGTTTGTCACTCCAGTTGCTTGAGACATTTTTTAATTCGTTGTGCTACATAACTTTAAATTTTCCGATATTTTACCGTAACCACGTCGTTCCACCTCGATGTTATCAATTGTGTTTCAGTGTGTTGAACAATACCAAGTAGAAATTAGGTGGAAAACGCCTAGATCAAAATTTTCTTTCGACGCCTTAATGTCGGTTAGAGCGTCTCGTTTCTACACATTGGCAAAAATTGCCCATGTATCATGCAGTACATAGGTCTGTTATGGTAGGGGCGCTTAAGAGGGGATTTCGGGATTTACTTGAGCGCGGCAGGTTAATATACCGGATGATACCTTGTACCCGGTTAAGTACCTCCACCAAAGATAAGCCCAGTTTACAGTGCCGATCATAACAAAAATATATCCATCAGAAATTGTCGAGCACGTCAGATTAAGATAGGGTGAGTGCTAAACAGTGTATATTCCACTAATCTGACAATTTGAGAGTGATATAAAGAAAGTAGAGGTCTAAAAAAAGTAATTTTACATTTTTGAGCGTGGCTTTTTTTTAATTTGAAGAAAACAATTCAAGGATAATGAATTATATATAATCCGATACGATCCGAACGATTTCCACAACCCGAAATAATAACAATATTTTTTGAAACATTTAAAAATCCATAGCCGCTTCCCCCACCGATGAAAAGGTATTCATAATATAACATTTTTTTCTTCTTATTATCTAAGCTTTGCAATCCAATAGATCTCTATCACGCTCGAGTTAATCCCCCTTTAGCATCTTTGGTTTCCCTACTATTAAGATGTTGTAATCATAAAAGTTTTTCAAGATTTTGTTTTTATGTTCCTTATGGTGTCTTAAGATGCTTAGACAATATTAAAGTGAGCTTTCTGAATCTATGTTTTATTCTGTGTTTAAAATATCTTTAAATTAAATAAATCATGTTTTTTTATATTCTGCAGAAAAAGGCGGAGGACAAGAGTAAAATGTCTAAAAGAAAACTTAAAAAACTAACAAGATTAAGTGTAGCAGAATTAAAACAGTTGGTACACAGACCAGATGTAGTAGAAATGCACGATGTAACTGCCCGTGATCCAAAATTATTAGTTCAACTGAAGGCACATAGGAATACTGTACAGGTAAGTAATCTATATTCTTTAAACAGTTTTTTTATTGTTTTCCCCCTAAATATCTCAGAAGCTGCCCAAACAAAGCTCTTGTTAAAAGCACAGCTCAACATTTTAATTTGAAGAGGTTCTCCATGGTTCTTTAAGTTTCTCTGTCTAAATAACATAAATACCGGATTTTTACAACAGAAAATAAATAAATGAATCCAATTAGGCATGAATTTGTGACAAGAAGTTTTATTATATTCCATGGGCCAGTAATAAAATGGACTTCATGATAGGAACACTTTTAAAAACTTTTAAGGGGTTTCTTTTGACGGGTCTACCACAAATACTCATACCGCCATATAATATGGAAGCGGCGCTTTAAGCCAGCGTGTCACTGCTAAATGTTTCGGGTGTCGGACTGGGTAAACGCGTCACTTTTTTATCGGACAAGTTTACCAAAATGTTTCACATGCAATTACTAAACATTGTGCCAAAAATCGTAAGTATTACAATCACGAAATCATAAGGCCCATTGACATGTTTTGGGTATCGAATTGGGCGGTTTTCGTAACTGTAACTCTTACGATTTTTGGCCCAATGTTTAAAAATTGTATGTAAAGTATTGTCAGCTGATAAAACTGGGTATATAGATCAAAAGTGTCGAAAATATTTACTATAAATATACGACTTTGGGTTTGTGTCTCGTCTAGAAGCAAAAGCACTTCTAAAAACAAGGTATTAAATTTCAGACAAAATATTAGGCATCATTGTCCAAAAACCTAAATAACAGAAAGAGTAGTTACCAGCTAACGTTCGCGTAATTTTATTTAAAGTGACAAAACGTATGTTCTTAAATTTTTACATTTAACCTGCAGACATAACAAATCCGACTTTGCACCTTTTGCTTTATGCCAGAATGTTTTACGGAATCTATGATGACAACCACCAAAACACTTAACACAAATTGTAGACTAAGTAATAAAATTAATTTTTATTGCATTTATTCAATAAATTACAAAAATTATTAAAAAACACGATATTAACTGCCTCAACAAGAAGAAAAACTTGACTATCAATTGTTATGAACTCTTATACTAGTTCAAAATTATGCCGATGAGGGTGTTTTAACAATGTTGCAAGCTTAATTTTAATTTTCTATGGCGGTATCAATATTCGTGTTAGACACGTCAAAAGGAAATTCCTCAGGAGTCCCCCTTAAAAGCTTTTGAAAGTGTTCTTATTATGAAATTAATTTCATTACTGGCTCAGGGACTATTAATTAAAATTTTATTTTCAATAATAAATTTTTTTACGGAGCTTTGAATTAAACATTTTAAGTTTTTCTTTTGTAAGTTTTTTGTTAAAGAAAAAAGTTAAATGACAAATTTCTAGTGCTTCTAATATCCTATAAAAAAAGTCCCTATTGTCTTTTTCGTATCATTAATCACAACAATGTTACATGCTCTTAAATACTTATTATTTTATTTATTTTTTTAACACTGTTAATAAGAGCAATAACTTTTTTCTTTTACACTAATACTTTCACAAAAATAAAAATTTTAAATTCAAATCCCGTAAAAAAAATAATATTGAAGGTAAAAATTTAACTTAATGAAACTTTTTGTAAAAAATGTACTGCTTAAAAGATTTATTTATTTACTTTCTGTTAAAATATTAATTTCAGAGCTTGCAGCTTGCTGGGCAATTGGTAAAATCCCAGTATTCTAGGTTATTTGGATAAAAAACTTAAAGAAAAAAGAAAACTTTTATTATACTTAAGGTCCCTTATTTTTAGGACTTTCTTTACTGTTGGGTATATTATTTTATTTTCGGATTATGCACAAGATTCTAAGCATATTTTGTGTATCATGTCCTCTACCTAAGTTTAAGCGTTTTTGAAATATTTAATTTAATTTGTCAAAAAATGCTGTTTGCATACCCAAAAATAATTATTAGTTTTTCCCATAAAAATCCTTTATAATTTAATTTGGTATAAAATTCTTATTTAACCGGATCCAATTAAACTATTTTTTTTAATGAAAATTAAAAAAATGTTAATACAGGGATTTTTTTTTCAGATTTAAATTTGAGTTATAATGTATTATTAGTTATTAGTTGGCTATGATAGCGTTGAATGACAGATGCTGAATAACATACATTTATTGAGCATTTGATTGACTTTTAACGCCATCACAGCCAACTAAGAATACATTAATTGTTTGGAAATATCTCGAAAACTAAAACTTTTCACAAACTTACCCTTATTTTTATTGCTTAATAGGTAAGATACAAAAATAAAATTTGTGTGTTTCAATTTAAAAATATATATATTTTGGTAATTTTCTCAATATCATTTTTTATTTTATTTTTTAAACACCCTGTGTTAACATTTATTTAATTTTCATAAAAACTTAGTTAAATTGGGTCATGTTAAACAAGAATTTTGTAACAAATTAACTAATAGGGATTTTTTATAGGTCAATTATTAATAATTTTTGGGTCTGCAAACAGCATTTTTTGACAAATTAAATTAAATATTTCAAAAACGCTTAAACTTAGGTATAGGACATGATACAAAAAATATTCTTAGAATCTTGTGCAGAATCCTAAAATAAAATAATATATAGGGTGTTATGTTAAAATTAGAAAGTTGATATGCACTTCCGGTATAATCTGAAGTCTTAGAAAGATAATATATTACCTAAACTTGCCAAAATTTAAAAAAATGTATCTTTAGTAGTTTCCGAGATCTTTTAATAGGACATGACTGAGTATAACCCTGTATATTAGTCTAAAATATTATAATTTAAAAAAATAAAAACTTTTAATGCTTTAAATCGACAATAATTAGAAATAATTATTAAAAAAATATCCAAACTAAAAAGAATAAACAATGAAATATCATAAAGTATCACTATAAAACTCATCCAGACTATAATAAGCTTTACCAATCATTATATTATTTTTCTTAAAAAGGTGTAGTAGTTGAGAAGCTTTTATCTAGTTGGGTTAATGTTGAATATTTTACTTTTTAATTTTATATTACCCAAATATTTTTCCTTCAGATGTACATTCGTCATCATACAACCAATGACTGTTATTCTTTTAGTGCAGAGATAGATAGATTTAAGAAACAAGTTTAAAAATTAATTATTGATCCATAATCGCTTTTTTATTTAGGTTCCAAGGCATTGGTGCTTTAAAAGAAAGTATCTTCAAGGCAAAAGAGGTATTGAAAAACCTCCTTTTAATCTTCCAGATTTTATTAAGCGCACGGGTATTATGGAGATGCGTGCATCTTTACAAGAAAAAGACGAATCTAAGACACTTAAGGCCAAGATGAGAGAACGGGCCAGACCAAAGTTAGGAAAAATTGATATTGACTATCAGAAACTTCATGATGCATTCTTTAAGTAAGTTGAGAAACCCCTCCATGTGTTTGGAAAAAAACATAAGTAACTAACATTTTACTTTCATGGACAAAATATCAAAAATGTTACTTATAGTCCCAAAGCTAGTGAACCCTTTGAGTAACGTTGGGCCTGTAAGGCTAGAAATTTGAATAGTGATGAGTCATAGCATGCTAAGTACGACAATATTCACCTGGCAAGCATCAGCCCTGCACATCATCACCCTGTATATTTGTAAAAGTTTAAATAAATAAAAAAACTTGGAGCTATAAGCTTAAAATTTTTCTAGGATTTAGTTCATTCATAGTAAGGTCTGAAAAAAAATGACAGGCGTTTTTGATGAGCACAAAGTACCTGCCAGGCGAACTGAAAGGTGTGGCTGATTTGGATGGCCATATTTTCAAAACTAATGAAGTTAGATGTACCTAATGTGGTGTTTTCTTAAAGCTCTTTTAAAGATCTATTTAACGGTAATACTGGTGATAATATACAGGGTGGAAAAAAGTTTTTTAAATAAGTTAATTTGTATAATATATTACCATTAAAAAGATCTTAAAGAGAGTTTTAGGAAAATACCACATTAGGTACATCTAACTTTATTAGTTTTTGGAAATATGGCTATCCAAATCAGCCACACCTTTAGTTCGCCTAGCAGGTACTTGTGCTCATCAAAAACGCCTGGTAATTTTGTTTCAAACCTTACTATGAATGAAGTAAACCCATAAAAAATTATAAAAACTATGTTATTGTTTTATTTAAGGTGGCAAACAAAGCCAAAAATGACCATTCATGGAGACTTATATTATGAGGGTAAGGAGTTTGAAACTAGGCTTAGAGAGAAAAAGCCAGGTGATTTATCTGAAGAACTTAGAACAGCTTTGGGAATGCCCGTAGGCCCGAATGCCAATAAGGTAAATAAACAGGATGTTTTCTAACTATGGTACAGGGTTATTCATTTTAAAATAAACAGGGATTTATTTTTAAACTTCCCTGTACTTTTTTACTAATGAATATAGGCATTTAGGGTACTTTTTCTCATAACTCAATAATCTTATTAGAAAAACATTTGAAACAAAAACGAAAGAGTTACACCACAATTGACGTATTTTTTAAATGGAATACCCCGTATATTTTTATATCAATTGATAGAGACTTTCACGAGATATTGCTACTCCAGAAAATATTTTTAAAATTATTGACTTTGCCAAATAAGCACCTGTCACTTTGGCAGTTGCTTTCTCGATAATGTAATCTATATGTAGAGTAAACCGCAGTTTGCTATCAAACAAAACACCCAAATCACGAAACAGAAGAAAATATAGTAATGATCATAAATTAATCATTGTAATAAAGCGTAGATAGTTTTTATTATGTCTTTTTGTGATCTTAATTATTAATACAAGTTACTTTTCAGGTTCCTCCACCATGGCTTATTGCAATGCAAAGATATGGACCACCTCCAAGCTATCCTAATTTAAAAATTCCCGGATTGAATGCACCAATTCCAGATGGATGCTCCTTTGGATATCATGCTGGGGGTTGGGGAAAACCACCAGTTGATGAAAATGGTAAACCATTATATGGAGATGTATTCGGAACAAATCAAAGTCATATTGATGTAAGTGTGACAATCTGGAATACTTCTTTAGTCAGTAGAGAGCAATAAACGTTTCAAGAAAAATATTATTTTTTAACTCTGTCATATTGTGATAAACAACAGCTAACTGAATATGTGTTTTTTTTTATCTTTGGACAATCCACGAAGGCTAAAAGTCTAAATACTAATGTACCATAGGTGTGTTAAGCGTGTGGTAAGAGGGAGTTTGTTAACATAGGACCTAAAAACTTAATGATTTGGAGAGGGAGTCCCTCCGCGGGCAGCAGGTTCCACTGTCTGTTCCACAAAGTATTTCTTGTCCTTCTTGCTAGAAACTGTATATACTATATATTTTAATTTTATTTTAGGATATAGGTGAAGATCCATCAATTGACAGAACTCTCTGGGGTGAACTAGAATCAGAGTCAGAGGAGGAAAGTGAAGAAGAAGAGGAGGAGGAAGAAATAGAAACACAACCTCCTGATGAGTCTGGTAATTTGTTTTTTATTTGTTATTTTCGTCTGTTCTAAAATATAAATATTTAACTATTATGAAAACTATCTACTAAGGCTGTCATTATAAGAAGCCACTGACACTTTTACAAATACAAATATTTTATTCCTGTTAAATATTAGATAAAGCAACATACACACGTCAAAGAAATATAAAATTAAAACTAAAACACATTTGATAGACATCAATATTTAAATTAATATCCAAAGATAAGTTTTGATTATTTAAAAAGTTTTCAAATATAAATATTAAATCTACTGAAAAACACATATATTACCTAATTTACATGCTCACATATTAAAATAATTAAAAATTTTAGGCATCATAAGTGTATAATTAAAAGAGTACAACAGTTTTGTGTATGTTTTCTGTGTAGTTTCTAATAGTTTGATGTTGTAGATGTGTGCTTTATTTTTATAATTAATTAATGTTTTAAAGAGTCCCTGTGTTGATTACTCGCCAAAAATTCCGATCCTTATACTATTGAAGATGAGCCCTTCGATTCTGATCAATTTACTGTTGATCCCTATAAACAGAAAAAGAGAAACAAAAAAAAATATCTACATTTTGCTGGAATGTCGACCATTGTTTTCAAGATAAAAAAATGCTAAAAGACAAACTGAAAATTTAGTTAAATAATGAAAAAAAAATAAATGACCTAAATACACAGAAGTAATTAAATAAAAGCATATTTAAAGGTTGGGATCCACAATGAAAGTTTTTCATGAAATTTTTGTGTTGTGAGTAAAAAATTTCAAGTTTCCCGCTATTTGTTTTTACAGGGAAACTTGAAATTTCTAACTCTCGACAAAAATGTTTACTAAAAACTTTCATCATAGATCCCAACCTAGAGACAATGAAAATTATTTTCCATTTTTATTATATTTACAACTCTAAACTATAAGCACTAAGCTTATTACCGTAAATATATTGGAGATTATCTTATTATCTACTATTTTTTATAGAACTAAAAAGGTCATTAGTAATTTTTAGCTTCAAATGGCATCGGCAGAATGACCACTCTTTAAATAATACCAGTCTATTACTGAACTAATTCACAATATTTCTCTTAGGTTTGGTTACACCTGCCGAAGGTTTAATAACACCCAGTGGTATTACTAGTATACCTGCTGGTATGGAGACACCAGAGGCTATTGAACTTCGTAAGAAAAAATTGAAAATGAAATGGAGGGGTAAGTTAAATTTCTAATATAAAACTTCTATTTTTTACCTGCAAAATCAGACGAAAATGTCTAGGGTTTAATAAAATATGCAATATATTCTGACTTTAACGTTAATTAAAAATTGTTCAGATTAATAGTACTTATCAGAAATAATTAGTAATGATACTTGTACGCGCCCAACTTTCAGAGAGCATTGGCCCCTCAAACACAAAACTAGTTTTTATAAATTAAATAACTATTTAAAAACCCACATGTTGTGTTTTTTCTCCTGCATAAAGTTTTCTCTTAAATAATCCCATTATTTTGGGGTCTATTCACACATTAACCCTTATGTCAAAAATTATTAAATGGTTTTAGTATATAGGGTGTTTCAGAACTATGGGATCAAACTTTTAGGGGTTATTCAGTGCAACAGTAGAAAAAAAGACTATAGGAACCCATATCCGTAAAAGTGTCAGTACGACTCTACAGCCCTAAGAAGCGTTAAAATTTAGAAAGATGAATTGCCTAAATAGGATTTAATGCATTTAATTTTTGCTTTTTGCAGACTTTCAAAAATGTGTTTAGGTTATAGAATTTTAGAGTTAGGATCATTTAATTTAGTTTGTTAATTTATTTAAATAATTTACCTTAATTTTTCCAAGTTCTTTCATCACTTTCGAAGGTTTCCGAGAACGCCCGAATTATCTATTAATAACTTTTATGCCATCATGTACTATGGAATTTTCACGATATTTCTCGAATATTCTAGATCATTCTTTACTCTTCCACCATACTATAAAAGGGCGACGGGAAACCTCGGATCAGTCAGTATAAATTCGACTTTTGTGTTGTAAACTTCGAGACATTGACAAGAGTAGATTTTGTCGTTGTTGTAACCATAGTTACGTTCCATTGTTAATAAAGGTATAAAAACGAAGACACGTGTTTTTATACGAGGTGATTTGGAACATTTGGTGTCGGAAGCGGGACAAGATTACCCGAGGAAGCCGAAGCCGTTAAAGAAGATTGCATGCCTGTAGAAACAAGACAACAAGCAGTTATGGAGGAGTTAAGTGCACTAATTAAACAAATGATGGAAAAACAAAAAACCCTGAAAGAAGAACTAAAGAAGGAAATGCAGACCAGTCAAGAATCCCTCAAAGAAGACATGAAGACCAGCTAAGAATTGTTGAAAGAAGACATTAAGATCAGTCAAGAATCCCTGAAAGAAGACATGAAGAGCAGTCAAGAATCCCTGAAAGAAGACATTAAGATCAGTCAAGAATCCCTGAAAAAAGACATGAAGAGCAGTCAAGAATCCCTGAAAGAAGACCTCAAGAAAGAAATCAAGGCCAATCAAGAGGAAATGAAGAGAAGTCAAGAAGAAATGAAGCGGGAAATTCAAATTATTCAAGAAGAATCAAGACAACAAATGGAGAAAATTCAAAAGACATAAAGAAAAGCCAAGAACAAATGAAGCATGAGCTCAAAGAAAAGATGGTAAAGATTCGAGAACACTTAAAGGGAGAATTTCAACAAAGCCAAGATGAAATGAGGCAAGAAATGTTACTCGAACTAAAACTTACAAAGGAAGATGTTAAAGAAGATATGCAAGAAATACAACAGTCGGTTGAAGATAAAGTTTATCAACTTCAAAGCCACATTCAACAAGAAGTACAGCGACAGATAAAAAAATAGCTAATACTGGTGTCGTTGCAGAAAGTGGTAATTCAACTACTGTTATGAAACCACCAACTTTCGATGGAAAGGTACCGTGGGTTACATACCTTCGACAATTCGAGGCTGCTGCCAACGGCAATAATTGGAGCCCACCAGAAAAGGCTCGAGCTTTGGTACTTGCTCTCCGAGGAGAAGCCATGGAGGTGTTAAGAAACATCCCCGATGAAAAGCAGTCTGACTATGAATCGATTGTCATGTTCCTGGAGATGAGGTACGGCGAAACCCATCTGCAAGAAGTTTATAAGGCGCAGTTACAAGGACGAAGACAGAAGTACAATGAAAGTCTTCAAGAGTACGAAGCGGACATTGTACGTCTAGTTAATTTAACATATCCATCGTACCCGGAAGAAATTAAGCAAGAATTGGCGGTAGGCAGTTTCATTGAAGGGCTGCGCGATCCGGATATGAACCAAGCATTAAGAATGGCCAGATTGAAGAAAATATCAGAAGCTCTTGCCTACGCGCTTCAGTTCGAAACAGCCAAACAAACGTCTAGGAGTCAGACAAGAATAAGAAGAATAAACTTTGTACCAGAAGAAGACAATTCAAATAAAGATTTTGCAAGAGTAATGAAGGAGTTGCAAGAAATTTTCCTTAAGAAGCAAACAGAAGAAGACAACAGTATGACATTTAGAAGAAGAAATACTATCCGCTGTTGGAAGTGTGGTAAAGAGGGGCATCTACAGAGAAATTGTACCAGATTCAATGCCCCTACTAGTAGTCCGGAAAACTCCCAGTAGTCAGCT
The DNA here is from genome assembly GCA_014170235.1 of Listronotus bonariensis. NCBI lineage: Eukaryota > Metazoa > Arthropoda > Insecta > Coleoptera > Curculionidae > Listronotus > Listronotus bonariensis. Next base: position 52,044 of record JACEGR010005794.1, read on the forward strand.
TCAAGGGGCGAAAGCTGGCTAGGTGCTACCAAGCCCCACCAACAACAACTATTAGAGTATCCCGGCTGCAGAACAATGGCTCCAGCTTGGTAGTACCTGGAAATGTATGCGGTCGGGAATGTGAGATGGTACTAGATACTGGTTCTACACATACCATCGTGAAGCCGAACATCGTAGCTCATTGTAAAATATTCCGCCCTGAGAAGAATTACATCTTGGAAACTGCTAATGGAGAAGTTTTACCAATAAAAGGCATACATGAAGCCAGAATAACCCTAGGGACAACAACATTCATACAAGTCGTGTTTGTTGCCGACATCATGGACGAAGTTATTCTTGGCCTAGACATTATGGAAAATCAGAAGTTTATACTAGACCTTCCACAACGGGTACTACGAACCAATAAAGAAGAGATTGTAATGAGACTACCACGAAGCAGTGAAACATCGATTCGAGAAGTAGTCCTCACGGAAGATGTTATTCTACCGCCAAACTCAGAAAGCATCATACAAGCAAGGTTTGAAGATTCAGAAGAAGGTGAAATCGTGTTAGTCGAACCATTAGAAAATTGTCCCTTATACTCTAAAGGAATTCTACCAGCAAGAACTCTGGCGCAAATCAAAGAAAATATGGTATTTGTCAGAATGATGAACCTGAAAGATTTCCCTCAACAGGTCAAAATGGGTGACAAAGTCGGTACCTGTCAACCTGCTGCTATGATAGTTACCCATCCATGTACCACACCTGCAGGAGTCTCCACACGTAAACTACCTGAGGCTCTACAAGACCTGGTGATTTCATCAAAATCCTTGTTAGACCCAGTCCAAGTATCAATGCTGGAAGAACTTTTAAGAAGAAATCAAGATGTTTTCTCTTTATCCGAAAAAGATTTGGGTAAAACCAGTGTAGTTCAACATCGAATAAACACTGGAGACGCATCACCGATAAAACAACCACCCAGAAGAATTCCTTTAGCCAAGAAAGAAGAAGTTGAAACGTTACTTGAGGACATGCAAAATCAAGGCATCATAGAACCATCCCAGAGCCCATGGTCATCTCCAGTAGTCCTAGTCAGGAAGAAAGATGGTTCTACCAGATTTTGTGTTGACTTTAGAAGACTGAATGACGTCACGAAGAAAGACAGTTTTCCACTACCAAGAATAGACGATACCCTAGATACACTCACCGGATCAAAATGGTTTTCGACATTAGATCTAAAAAGTGGTTATTGGCAAGTAGAACTTCATCCGGAAGATAAGGAAAAATCTGCTTTTTCAACTGGAAACGGACTGTGGCAGTTTAATGTTATGCCATTTGGTTTATGCAATGCCCCCGCTACTTTTGAACGTTTGATGGAGTTGACATTACGGGGACTAACTTGGAAAACCTGCTTAGTATATCTAGACGACATTATAATTCTTGGAAAAACATTTGACGACCACTTGAAAAATGTTGAAGAAGTTTTTCAGAAGCTTAGATCCGCCCAGCTGAAGCTTAGTCCCAAGAAATGTCACCTTTTCCAGAAAGAAGTAAAGTACCTAGGGCATATAATTACAGAATATGGAGTAAGAACCGATCCAGAGAAGACCGAAGCTATCCAGAACTGGCCTATACCAAAGAATAAGCATGAAATTAGAAGTTTTCTGGGATTGTGTACCTACTACAGACGGTTCATACAGGGCTTTGCCGATATTGCGAGACCATTACATCGTCTTACGGAAAATAACAACAACTATGAATGGACTGAAGATTGTCAAACAGCTTTCCTATCACTGTTGCCGATGTATTATTTCAACAATGGATTTGTCGCTATGGAGTTCCTAAGAAATACATTCCGATCAAGAGGCAGAAACTTTTGGGTCGATCTTTTCCAAGAACCTTTGCTGTAATCTCTGGGAATCCATAAAACAAGAACAACACCTCTTCATCCCCAGTCCGATGGCATGGTAGAGCGGTTTCAACAGAACACTTGATAACTACCTGAAAATTAAAGTAAATGACCAACAAAGTGACTGGGATAACTGTATACAGCCGTTTTGATTAGCATACCGCTCCGCAATTCACGAAACTACTGGCGAAACACCTGCTAAAATCATTTTCCGGAGCGGAAATATGCGTTCCGAGTTGACTTGCTTACAGGACGACCTTCCACCAATGAAGAACCAGCAGAAGACTATGTAAGTCAACTAAGTAAACAGCTACAGAGGATACATGAAGAGGTGCGTACCAAGTTACAAAAGGAAGTGACCGTATGAAATCCCGCTATGACTTGAAAGCTAACCATCAGGGATTTGTCGTCGGTGAAAAAGTTTGGTTATACAATCCAAGAAGAACCAAGGGGCGTTCACCGAAACTACAGAAGTCATGGGAGGGACCATATAAAGTGGTGACACGGCTTAATGATCTGGTGTACCGTATACAGAAGAGTCCACAGGCAAAGATGAAAGTAGTACATCTAGAAAGGCTAAGCCGTTATCAAGACAGTGAGATACTTGATCGAGACGATCAAAACTTGGAAGGGGGCAATGTTACAGACTTTCAAAAATGTGTTTAGGTTATAGAATTTTAGAGAGTTAGGATCATTTAATTTAGTTTGTTAATTTATTTAAATAATTTACCTTAATTTTTCCAAGTTCTTTCATCACTTTCGAAGGTTTCCGAGAACGCCCGAATTATCTATTAATAACTTTTATGCCATCATGTACTATGGAATTTTCACGATATTTCTCGAATATTCTAGATCATTCTTTACTCTTCCACCATACTATAAAAGGGCGACGGGAAACCTCGGATTAGTCAGTATAAATTCGACTTTTGTGTTGTAAACTTCGAGACATTGACAAGAGCAGATTTTGTCGTTGTTGTAACCAGATAAAACTGTCATTTCATAAAAAGAAAAGTCCATATTATAACTGAAGTTTGATAAGAAGGGGAAAAAGTTAACCGTCGGCCTCGCTATTTATCGTTTGTCCATTTTTTTATAATAAAGAAAACAACATTATTGCTTTTAAAAAGTAAGAAAATAATTTTTGATCTTTTCTTTGTAGCACTATAAAATATTTTACCAAGTTTGATAATAAAATATAAAGCAGATTTTATAATAATTTCCTTCATTGTCATAAACACATTCAAAATCTGATCATTGACAACGGTGGTTTTACATACACATTTTAAAGCTGCGTCCAGATTTATACCACATCACGAACTGACTTAGAAACGAACGCTGTTGCGGTCCTAATAAGTGTTATTGCTCGAGGTCTGTCCCTGTTCACAGCTTGTCGGTAAATTAACGGAACATCAAAATAATTAGTGGCCCACAACGTCGAACGAGTCTGGATGGGCAGATATAATTCGCATAATACATATTGCATCAATGCTTGCAGTGTGAGGTTTGCAACGTGGTTCTGCTGACGTAGAACCAGCTAACAAATAACTCATAGTAAAGTCATATTCGAGAAACAGTTTATTACATACCATCATTCCCACTGCAGACTAAGCGCCTTTACACACTAAGCTGGTTTGACGGACTAAGAGATAAAAAATTATAAGAAGTCGTTGAGTTTGCCGACTTTCCCTGTTCTCTGCGTGTATGAAAGGTTTCATTTGACTCCATCACTTCGATAGCGTTGGTCCGTCGCCAGGTATTACCGTCTTTGCTAATGTGAAAAGGCACAAAAGAGATTTATTTTAGGCGGCGTAAACGGACGGCGCTCACCGGCGAAAGCTACACACCCTAAATTAGAAGGCGATGTCGGCAGCGCTTTGATGTGAATAATTGCATGTGTTGCATCGGTGAACCACAGTCTAACTATTGGTTATTTGTATGGTGGTAGTACGGTTGCGCGTAGCACACGTACAAATCTAGACGTGGCTTAATAATAATAATATCGAGGTTTGCATACAAGGTATTATACAGAGTATCAATTAAAAGAAGTAACAAAAATACAATATAACAGTGCTCTGAAAAGTTAGTCACTGGAACGCATCCGCAAGGACAGAAAGCTCCAGCTGGTAAAAAACTTAACCTTACTTTAAGTAATTTTAAAATTTCGTTTTTTGTTGTGAAAACAAGGTGGATTAATGGATTATTTATTTATTCTCTCTTTGCTAGTTTAGATAGCTATGGAAATTAACGTTGAATAAATGTTGAATGAACAAATAATAATTTTAAAGATCTATCCTAACCTTAATAAACAAACTTTTGACGTTTGGAGCACGAAACACCTAAAGGGGGTTGGTGCATGAGAGGCAAGGGGAAAGGAAAACGGAGCAGTTAAGGTGCATAAGACTTTCCGTCACTGGAACGCCATAAAGTAGAACGAAATGCTCCTGAGCTACTCGGGAGCGCTCTGTTTGTCTTTGGACAATCCACGAAGGCTGAAAGCCTAAATACTAACGTACCGTGGGTGTCTTAAGCAGGGTAAGAGGAAGTTTGTTAACACGGGACTTAAAACTTGAAGATTTGGGGGAAGGAAAGACCTCCGCTGGCAGCAGGTTCCACAGTCTAGAAACTCTAGGGATAAAAGAACGAACGAAATGGGAAGTTCGGGGCCTGTCCAATTGAACTGTATGGGGATGCATACGCGCGGCACCACGAGTTTCTCTGTTGGGAACTGCAAGAGGAGGGACTATACTGGACAATTCGTCGGAGCAGAAGCCGTAAAAGTATCTATAGAAGAGCGATAGATCTCCCACAGCTCGACGATGAGCAAGAGAAGGAAGTCTTTGAGTAAGTAAAGGATCATTAATAAGACGAACAGCCCTTTCTTTGAATGGCATCAAGAATGCTGAGGGTTGTAGGGGATGCCATTCCCCAGACATGAGAACAATATTCCAGAGAGGGTCGAATTTGGGACACATACAAAGTGTATAAATTGGAAGGAGAAAAATACTTTTTGGCTCGGAAAAGAAATCCAAGCTTTTTTGAAGCCGCGGTGGCTATAGATACAATGTGTTTATGCCAGTTAAGGTTATTCTCAAATGTGATGCCCACAAGGTTAAATGTGTCCCCGCTCTGCAAAACCTGGCCACTCATAAGCAAAGGATGAGTGTTTGATGATTTTTTTCGCGACAAGGAACACGATTGTGTTTTGGATGCATTAAATTGAACGAGATTTTTGGCGCCCCAATCCAATATCAAATTGAGATCCTGTGAAAGAGATATCTGCATCGCTCTGCGTTTGCTTTCCAAGTCGGGTTGAGAGATTGGTTTGGGAACCTGAAAAGTGGAGTGAAGGGTACTATCGTCAGCATAACTATGAATGGGATTGGTTGTGGAAGAAAGAAGGTCGTTGATGTGAAGAAGAAACAAAGTTGGTGCTAGTACTGAACCCCGAGGCACTCCAGCATTAATTTCGTGAAAGCTTGAAGAGTGGCCATCAACAATGACTGATATACGTCGATTAGAAAGATAACTGGAGAGCCAAGAGCAGAGTTTAGTTGAAGACCGTAGGAGAGGGAAGTTTATTAAGAAGTGCGTCATGCCAGACTTGGTCGAAAGCTTTAGATATATCAAGAGCAACGATCTGGGACTCACCTAGAAACTCAAGAGACTTGTTCCAGTTGTGTGAAACGAAGGAAAGAAGATCTGCTGTAGATCTCTTGTGACGAAATCCGTATTGCCTGTCATGTAAAATTTTATGTTTTTCTAAGTACCTAAGAATCTGCGAGTTAATGGATGTCTCCATTACTTTACAAAGGTACTGCTGCTCCCTAAAAACAGCAAAATTATTTAAAACAACAAGCTTTAAATTCTTGAAAAGTACTAAAACGAAAAATATAAATTACAATTTTTACTATTTATTGGAGTGAAATCAAATAACAAAGAATATGGGAAATAATTCAAAAAAGAAAAATAGAAATAATAAAAAGGAAAATGTGACACCGTCAGAAAAGTCAACAAAAACCAACAGGTCAATGCCACCATTTAAAGGATTTGACAAGGCAAGTCAAGAAAATGAAAATTTTAATGATGTTTATTTAAAAGATTGGCTATTATTACAAACAAGAAAATTCAGTGATTACAGTGAAAATGGGTACTTAAGCGAAAAATATCCAACTGATAATGTATATGAAAATTACTTAAAGAATTTTGTTATCTCTAGTCAAGATATTAGGGAAGCTTCTTCTTCAAATGGAGGACTTGAAAACAGGAGGGACTCTTTCACAAATAAATATTCTGAAAATATAAGTATGGCAGCTATTAATAATGATAAACAAAATGATCGTGAAATTATAAAACTTGTAAATGAACTTAAAAGAAGCATGCATTTTATAAATATTGAATTTGAAAGGCTCAGAGAAGACAACAAAAATTTAAAAAAAGAAATTAATGATCTTAAATGCTTAAAAAAGGAGAATGAAGTATTAAAAAAGTATTGATTGTATGGAAAATAAAATAAACTCTTTAGAACAAGAAGAAAGAAACAAAAATGTAATAATATCAGGGATAAAGCATGAAGCTAATGAAGACCTTTTCAAAATTAGTGAAAATGTATTTAAATGTATAAATTATAACATAAAGAAGGAAGAAATTAAGAATGTGAAGAGAATTGTAAATAAGGAAAATAAGAATAAAGCACCAATACTTATTGAGTTTTACAACAAAAAAGTAAAAAACGATATTTTTATGAAGAAGAAAACCAAAGGGCTAATATATCAAGAAGAATTGGGATTTAAAGAAAAAGGAAAAGTATTTTTAATGAAGATTTAACCATAAAAAATCAAGAATTATTTAGAATGGCAAGACACAAAAAGAAAGAATTAAATTTCAAATATGTTTGGACTAAAGATGGGGATATATTTTTAAGAAGAACAGATAATTCTAGAATTAAAATTATAAGAAATGAGGGGGACTTAAATGTTAATAATTTGTTTAGGGAGTAATAGTCGAAAACGATATATTACTTTTTAGTTTATTTATTTATTTACTTATTTATTTTTTTCTAATACTTAAATTTATATTTTAATTTATTTCAAATAAGTTATTTAAAACTACATTACTCATTTCATAGTATAAAAACCATCACTTAAAATTTTTAATGGATCTTAAATTAACATATATAAACATACGTAGTTTACGAAATAAAATTTATGATGTGGAATTACTTCTAATAAAAGATAATATTGATATATTAATTCTCACAGAAACGTGGCTGTATCCTACAGAAATAGATAACTTCTTTATTAATGGTTATTCCATGGTGCATAACTGTAGAGATTCAAGGGGAGGAGGGATAGCTATGTATTTAAAAATAAAATTTTGCACAGTACTAAAATATCAAAAAATTATAAAAATAATCAAATAATTATAATAAATTTATTAGAAAAGGGGATTGATTTAGGTGTATTATATAGACCTCCTTCAAATGACATAAATGACTTTATAACATTTTTTGATACTATTTTACATAATCAAAACAATTTAATAATTGTTGGTGATATGAATATCAATTTACTTTGTAACAATATTTCTGTTAATGCATACAAAAATATGTTGTCTAGTAACGGTTTCTGTATATTAAATAACCTGAATGAACCAACAAGAGTTGATAACTTAAAAATACATTTTCAGTTATCGATCATGTAATAACAAATATAGAAAATGATGATAATTTAAATGATTTTAAATTAAGTTTATGTGATTATATTTACTCAGATCATAAATGTATAATGTTAGAGATTCCTAAATTTTTTAAAAAGAAAAAAGTTAAAATCCAATCATATGAATTAATACACACTAACTTTGAAAATGTAGTATTTGGTGTTCAAACAAAGCTTCAAAATATTAATATTTCAGCTTTATCATTTACCATGCTGAGTAATATAATTACTGATGAAATTTCCAAAAACTCTACAAAAGAAATCAAGAAATATTGTAACAAATTAAATGAAGGATGGTTTACGTATGAATTATTTGAACTTATTTCTGAAAGAAAAAAGGTTTTTAGTATTTATAAGAAATATCCAAACAATGATTTTTAAAACAAAAACTATCCGATATAAAAAAGAAAATTAGAAATACTCTTAATCATAATAAAAAAAAATACTATGAAAATAAATTTAAAAGTGTTGAGGGTAACAGCAAAAAAATATGGGATCTGCTTAAAACTTTAAGCAATAAAAATAATAAAATAAAAATGTTAAATTCACTTTAACGGATGACATTAAAAACACATTAACTGATGAATACAAACAAGCTAATATGTTTAATAATCATTTTACAAACATTGCTGAAAAAATTGTTAAGCAGTATAGTAAACCTAGAAATAATACATTGACAGACATTGTTAAAAATAATTTAAGCTGTATGTACTTTAAAAAAACAAATGAAGAAGAAATAATAGAAATAATTGATGATTTGAAACTTAATACTTCTCCCGGTTTAGATGGTATTAAGCCATGTTATATTAAAAAACTTAAAAATAATATTTCACCTTTTATATCACATTTAATAAATAAAAACATATCTAAATGTAAATTTCCTTCAGAACTAAAATTAGCAAAAATTACACCTGTATATAAAAATGATGACAAGAAAGATCTTAACAATTATAGACCCATATCTGTTCTTAGTGTTTTTCAAAAATCTATGAAAAATATATTATTTATTTCCTTTTTATACAGTACAAATTTCATAAGTAAATATCAATATGGCTTTTTAAAGGCTGGAAACACAGAGCTTGCTGTTAATGAACTATATGAATTTTTGTATCACGAATATGATCAAAAAATAATTTAAGAGGAGTGTTTCTAGACTTTAAGAAGGCATTTGATGTAGTAGATCATACAATCCTGCTTGAAAAAATGTACAATATTGGAATAAAAAATCGTTGTTGGGATTTATTTGAGGACTATCTAAAAACAGATATCAAATAACGGTTGTTGGAAAAATAGAGAGTGAAAAAAATTGATTAAATATGTACCGCAAGGAAGTGTGTTAGGGCCTTTGCTGTTTTTGATTTATATCAATGATATTGTAAATTGTGAACTAAAAGGTAAAATTTTACTATATGCAGATGACGTAGCACTTTTCTATAGTGGTACTCATCATGTGATGGATAATAATATATTACATGACTTATTTAATATTCAAGAATGGTGCCAAAAAAATAAATTTTATTTAAATGAAAAGAAATGCTGTTATATTGACATTGGCAGGAAATATAATAATATGCTTCCTCAAATAAATTATAAAATAAACAATGAAATAATTAAAAAGTTGACTGTTATAAGTATTTAGGAATAATGATTGATAGTAATTTAAATTTTAAAGAACATATAAATTACATTATTTCGAAAATAAGTAAACTAACTGGTTTATTTAAAAGATTTTCATATTTTTTAAATCTTCATACTAAAAAGTTATTATATAATAGTTATATTGAATCGAATTTAATATATTTAGCATCTGTTTGGGGAAGAGCAAACAAAAATGATTTAAATCGCTTACAAAAATGTCAAAATAAAGCAATTAAGTCATTATACAATATACCATATGATATACATTTTGATGAGTTATATAGCATGACAAAGATATTTAATGTAAATGAAATAATATATCAACAAGAAATAAAGTTAATTCATAAAATATGTATCAATGGAATTGTCACCAATCTAAAATTAACGGAAAGGAGTTCAGTTCATAATTACCAAACTAGAAATTGTAATGATCTTAATTTAAAAAAACAAATACCGCTAAAGCAAAAAAGCTCTTATGCACCATGGAATAATTCGTTATAATGAAATACCCAATGCTCTTAAACAAACTCAGAATACAATAAAATTTAATAGACATTTGAAAAAAATTATTTTTCAAAAAGATATTAAATTTATATTTAAACATAATAAAATAATTCGCTGTAAAATTAAACATATTCTCAATTTTTTATTTACTTAAATCTATAATGTTAGTATAAAATAAACTTATTATTAAGTTATATAATAATTATTATGTAGTAACAACTTATATTAAAGTATTTAAATGAAATATTTAAACTAGAAAGTAAAATTAGAAATGAACACACAAATTGAATCCTAAATAAAATCTTTGTATTTTTAATGGATTCTGAATAAATAAAGATTTTGCATTAAAATAAAACTAATCAAGGTAAGAATGTTCCAAGTACTTTTCAAAATTCAAAAATTTCAAAGTCAAGCACATTTAGCCAAAAACAATTAGAAATAGAGTTAGAAAAAGAAAGAAAGTTAGCAGAAATTGAACAGCGTTTAATTATTAAAGAAGCACCTTTTAAACAAGCTGAATTAGATAGTAAATGTTCTAGTGAAACTAAAAGTTATTTTGATTTAAAAAGTATGACAGATAAATCAGAATTTATTCAAGATTGGGTAAATTCAACAGAAAATAATAATTTTACTTATTTTAAAAACGATAATTTGGAAAATGGTAACAAAAATAAAGACAATTTTGCATCTGGTGCTCCAGAAAATACGGCGGAAGTATTAAATGTGAACAACTTCTTGGCTAGGCAAACAATAAGTAAAGATCTTCCGGTATTTTCCGGGGAGCCAGAGGAATGGATGTTTTTATTTCTCATTTTAGGGAAACTACACGCTTGTGTGGGTTTTCAGATGCTGAAAATATTATTCGTTTACAAAAATGTTTAAGAGGAAAAGCCCGAGAGTCTGTAAGCGCACTCCTAAATTTTACAAAGGAAACAAACAAGATAATTAAAATTTTAGAAAATAATTTTGGCAGACCGAAAATTATCATTCAAAATTTGTTGGATTTGGTTAAATCCTTTCCGTTCTTAAAAGATGACAACATAAATTTAATTTTGGAACTTTCAAATAAAATTCAAAATTTGGTGGTAACAGTGGAAAGTTTGAAATGTCGTGAATACATGATAAATACACAATTACTGAACGACATGGTAAGTAAACTTACATGTAAATTAAAGATTGACTGGGGCAAACATGTATCTGTACTGAAAAAAGAAAACAAAATTATAACTTTAACTGATTTTTCACAATGGTTTCAGGAAATCAGCGATGCAGTGATGTATGTTTCTGTGCCAGACACACAAGACGGAAAGAAGAGATACTCATTTTCAACTGGTAGAAATAAAGAAGAAAACAAAAATGTTATATTTAAATGTAAGTTTTGTAAAAAAGAGGGTCATAAAATTGAAAAATGTAAAGAATTTAAAAATTTGGTCATAGATAAAAGATGGGAGTGGGTACGAGAAAATAAATGTTGTTTTGTTTAGGTGCATCACATCTTACTAAATTTTGTAAAAGTCGAAAAACCTGTGAAGTCAAAGACTGCCAGTATAAACATCACTTCCTTCTTCATAAAGAAGAAACTAAAGAACATCAACTCATCATACCAAAGATCAATACATAGAAAAATCTGAAGTCTACTTGAGAGTGGCTCCTGTAGAAATTAGTGGACCAAATGGGACAGTGGAAACATACGCGTTTTTTGACGACGGATCAACGGTAACTATGATAGAAAAGTCGTTGGCAGAAGAAATTGGTGCCACTGGTCCAGAGGAAACTTTAAAAATAAGGGCAACTAAATCAATGTCTTGCGAAGAGCCATTTTCAAGAAGAGTAAGTATTGAAATAAAAGGTAAGAATGAAAAAGAAATATTTTCTATTGACAACGTTAGAACAGTAGAAAATTTGTCATTACCTGTACAAAGTATAGATATTAGAAATTTAGCTAAAAAATGGGACTATTTAAAATCATTAGATGTACCTTCACTTAATTATGCAAACCCAAAATTTTAATTGGGCATGATAATATTGATTTAATTATTCCAAGACAGATAATTGAAGGCGGAAAAAATACACCTTTTTTTATCAAAATCTAAACTTGGCTGGGTTGTTCACGGTGTATTTGAGAAAAATTACCATTGTCGTGTAGACAATAATTTTTCATTTTATACTTATAATAAAAACAATGAGATAGATGAGTTATTAAAAAATTCTTTTAGAATAAATTATCTCGGAATAAAGTATAGTGACCAATCTTTAGACCCAGAGAAACTTAAGGCCCTTTAAATTTTAGAAGACACTACTAAAAGGATAGCACCTGATCGTTGGGAGTGTGGATTATTATGGAAAGAAGAAAATTTTAACTTGCCCGATAGTAGAGTAACAGCAGTAAGCCGCCTAAAATCTATAGAAAGAAAAATGAATAAGGATGAAAATTTTAAACAAGTATACAGTAAAAAAGTGGACGAGTATTTAGAAAAAGGATATGCGCGACAGTTGACCCAGGAAGACCTAAACAATGAAACACAACGTATTTGGTATTTACCTCATTTTGGCGTTATAAATCCTAAAAAACCCAAAAACTCAGATTTGTTTTTGATGCTGCTGCAAAAACAGAGGGAATTAGCTAAAATACTTTACTACTAAAAGGCCCAGATTTTCTAAATTCTCTGTTAGGCATGATCTTTAAATTTAGGCAACGTAATATAGCTTTTACTGCGGATATCAAAGAAATGTTTCATCAAGTTCAAATAAGACCTACCGACCGAAGTGCTCAACGTTTTTTGTGGCAAAATGAGGAATTTAAAATGAAATTTATGATGTTTGGAACAGTTTGTTCGCCAGCTTCAGCTCAGTATATCATGCGTAAAAATGCCCTAGAATTTGAATCAGAATTTCCAAGAGTTGTTAAAGCAATTTTAGAACAACATTACGTCGATGACTATCTGGACAGTGTCGACACTGAGGAAGAGGCAATACAATTAACTATGAATGTTATAGAAGTACAAAGACGTGGTGGATTTGAACTCAGAAACTAGTTATCCAACTCAATGGAACTATTAAAAAACATTCCAGAGAATCTAAGAAGCTTTAGTAACAAAGAAATGGAAATTGATAAGAACATTCAGAATAAAGTTGAAAGAATACTAGGCCTGTTTGGAATCCAAAGCAAGATACGTTTTCCTTGTGCATTAAATGGAATTCAGATTATTTAGAAATGCTTCAGGAAAAACATGTTACAAAAAGAGAAGTATTAAAAACTGTAATAACCATTTTTGATCCTTTAGGCTTTTTAAGTAACTTTACTATTAAAGCTCGTATTCTTTTACAGGATCTTTGGAGATAAAAAAATGACTGGGATGAGGCACTGGACAAGCAACAACTGGAAAGATGGAAAACGTGGGTTAGGAATATACAAAATTTATCTACTTTATCATTACCTCGATGTTATGTTTCAAATATATTTGAAGCTGAAGAAATACAACTTCATACATTTTGTGATGCTAGTTCTCAAGCGTATGCTGCTCTATGTTATTTTCGAATTAAAAAAATTAACTCAATTGATACTTGTTTTATTATGGCCAAGTCACGAGTAGCACCTATAAAACCAATATCTATTCCACGGTTAGAACTTCAAGCTGCACTTTTAGGTTCACGACTTACAACAACAGTAAAAATAAATCATAATATTAATATAAATAACTGCTATTTCTGGTCAGACTCAAAGACAGTTGTTACTTGGATAAAGTCAAATGCTACTATTTTTAAACCTTTTGTTGCTCATAGAGTAGTGGAGATTCAAGAAACTACTGAAGCTTCACAATGGAACTGGTTACCAACGGAAGAAAATGTAGCTGACGAAGCTACACCTGAAGAGTCTAAATTTGAATGTAGTTCTAAAAGTAGATGGTTTAATGGTCCGGGTTTTTTGAAATGCAGTGAAGAAGAATGGCTTAAGTTATCGGAAATACAATTAGATACGTCTGAAGTAAGAAAAAAGTTTGTAGGAGTGACAATAAATTTAGATACAAAACTTAACGGAGCTATACTTGAAATAAATAGATTCTTAAATTGGTCAAGATTAGTTCGTTCAAAAGCATGGGTTTTAAGATTTGTGGAAAAACTTAAGAAAAATAATACTAACTGCGGTGAACTTACTTCTTTAGAAATAGAAAAGACTGAAACTTTATTAATAAGAAACACACAATCCCAGTGTTTTCCTGACGAAATTAAAGATCTGAAAAATATTGAACAAGTTGAGAATAGCAGCAGAATATACAGTTTATCGCCAATATTAGATAAAAATGGCATATTAAGAATGAAAGGTAGACTTCAAGTAATGGAAAATATAAACTGGAATATGAAGCAACCGATTATTTTGGACCCAAATCACTGGTATACAAAATTATTAATATTACATTATCATTTACAAGCTGGTCATAATGGACAAAATTATGTTATAAATGAACTACGTCAACGTTTTTGGATTTTAAGAATTAGAGCTGCCATAAGAAGTTGCTGGAACAACTGCCAATTTTGTAAAAATAAGAGATCGACACCTCAACTTCCAGAAATGGGACAACTACCTTTGGCCAGATTAAATGCCTTTGTAAGACCATTTACGACAACTGGCGTAGATTATTTTGGGCCAATGCTTGTCACCGTTGGAAGAATAAGAGAAAAAAAAATATGGCGTTTTGTTCACGTTCATGAGCACAAGAGCAGTACATTTAGAAATTGCAAACACTTTAAACACAGATTCGGCAATCATGGCAATAAGAAGGTTTATGGGTAGAAGAGGATTCCCTAATCAAATTTATTCAGACAACGGTACGAATTTTAAAGGTGCAGAAAGGGAACTTAAAGAAGCTTTACTACTACTAGATCAAGACAAAATTATAAGTTTTTTAAGTATCAGAAAAATTGAATGGCATTTTATTCCTCCTTTGGCTCCCCATATGGCAGGTAGTTGGGAAAGATTAGTAAAATCTGTAAAAACTGCATTGTATGCAATTTTTAGCGAGCAGGCGCCAAAAGAAGAAATGTTAAGAACATTAATTATAGAAGCAGAGAAAATCGTTAACAGCAGACTACTCGTAGAAATATCTATAGATCCCGCAGACGAAGAAGCATTAACTCCAAATCATTTCCTAATGGGAACCTCCAGCGCAGCACAAATACCAGGTACATTCAACGAAAGTGACATGTTTGGTAGAAAACAGTGGAAAATATCACAAGTTATGGCGGATAAATTTTGGAAACGGTGGCTAAAGAATCTCTGCCATCGTTAAATAAAAGAACCAAATGGTATTCCTCAAATAACCAAAGCCTAAAAGTAGATAATGTCGTAATTATATCGGATACAGAATTTCCACGCAATACCTGGCCAATGGGTATTGTAATTGCAGTTTACCCTGGCAAGGACAATAAGATTCGGGTAGCAGATGTCAAGACCAGTACGGGAACCTTTAGAAGACCTGTGGCCAAATTATGTGTTTTAGATGTCCATAAAGACCAATAAGTAATAAACAAGAATTTATTACTGGGGTGGAGAATGTTGTAACTTTATTTTTTACCTGTTTTGTTATATTGAAGTTGTTGTTGTTGATATGGTGAAAATAAATAGAATTGATACTGTCAAAAGAACAGATTTCCTGTCTAATAAAAAGGCTTTTTAAAACCTACTAAAAACACATTCCTGAAACCGAAAGCAAAACCATTTTGGAAGTACAAACACCAATTCTAAAAACCACAACACAAGTCCAAACTTGTACACAAGTTATTGAAAACTTCAAAAACGTTTGCATAAAAAATAAATTTGAGTACACAAAAATTTATTTACTGAAAGCTCCAAATTATAGAAGAAAATTAAAATTTTTAAAAAATAGCACAAAGGGCAAACCACAATTAATTACTAAAATACTGACCTCAAAAGGTCACCCACCATTAACTAGTTATTTAAATTATTAAAATTAATGGTAAATACCTACTCTGCCATTTGGATTTTTGTCGGGATGAAACTGTTGAGCTAATTTGTAATAAGCCTTTCTAATTACAGCTTCTTCATGTCGCGTTCCTTGTAAACCTAGACTGTGATAAGCATCTTCTACTGTCATTTGAGGAGGTTTTTTTCTACCTCTGATTTCCAAGTATCCAAGACATCTTTAAGTAGACCAACCTATAATAAATAACACACTAATGAATTCAAATATAATGAATGAAGCATCCTTCAAATTTATTTAGGCATAAGCCTTCCTGTGGGATGTCGCAAAGATCTTTAATTCTGTCAATGTTTTGTATGGACGAGCTATAATAAGAACCATTAAAAAAAACATACACGTTCAGCCAAATCAAAAGGTTCATAGACAAGTAAAGTAACAACAAAGCGCGATCGATGCGTCATAGTAGGTATCAGAAAAATTTACACGTCGGCATTATTTGTCTAATCTCTGTTAAGGTTCTACACGAGTAAGACTATTTTTTTATCCACGGATTGATTATAAACCTTTTGGTTAGCTGAACGAGTACAATAAGGTAAAATGGTCTTTAGATTAAAACTTACCGGATCTGGTATAGGCCAGTCTCCAAACTTAACTGTATCACATAAATGCCTTAAATAAAATATATTACAAAAAAGTTCACGTTCAAGTTGTGGGTATCGTATACTAGGTATAGCAATGTACAGGTATCTTGCCATTGTATGAGTCCTAAGTCTTGGTGTAAAATCAGCAATATGTGCCGCTATTTTTTCTATTAACATACGCCTAAAAAGGTTAAATGTATGCATTTTACGGTTTAAACAACTAAGTTTTTACAATAAGCGATCTCTGGAGATTTCAAATCACTTTTT
>JACEGR010005795.1:0-68600 GCA_014170235.1 Listronotus bonariensis
TAATGCAAAAAATGCCAATTTATGATCTAATTATATACTTTCAAATTTTAGTAGTCTTTTAAAAACTACAACAAAATTGTGGGTGGGGGAAACAGCTTCCTGTGTCACCTGCTATACAGGCTAGCAACGAATCTATTAGATAAGCCATAACTTAAAAAATAAGGATTCGATATAGGTAAATGGTATGGAAAGAAGACAGTTTTCGCATACTTCTCACCTTTTGGTTACTTTCGGTTTAACCGGCACTGAATTTTGAATTTTTAAATGGGACACCCTGTGTATTTTACCATTTTTGTATTCCTAAGACAATTCTAAATAGTAATTTGACATTTTGAAAAAATTGTATGCCTACTTTAATTTTTGAGAGCCATTTGTAGTATTGCATCTAGGTGGCTATGATCCTTTTTTATGACTATATTTTGTTATCTGATTGCAAATAAATTAATGTCCTTAGATGTTTTTAAGAAATCCTTTAGGTATTTACAAAGTGCTTGTCTAAAAAGGGTTGCCATTGAAAAATAATAGTTAGACACAAAAATGTCAATTTGCCAAATTGTTTTATTTCTATCTTTGATATTCGTACTAAAACTTTGCGATTCTATTTTTCTTACATCACCTAGGTCCACTAGAATAATTTGCATTTATTCATGGCCACCTAGATGCAATATTATGGCTCTAAACAAATCAATAAGGCTTAAAAAAAATTAAAATGTCATATTCTTACAATCAAAATCGGAGCCATTTCCGGTTAAACCGGAAATGATTGGAAAGTGAAAAATATGCGAAAACTCTCCTCTTTTTATACGATGTACCTATACCATGTCTTATTTTGATGTGTCTAATAATCTGAAGGTTATGGCTTGTCTAATAAATTCGTTGACACCCGGTATTTGCTTCTTCGTATCCTTACTTTAATTTTTGAATCAGTTAATTAATTTTCCTTCACCTTTTTTTTACTTTGATCGTATAAAACAAATAAAAATATAGTTTTGTTGAGTTGATTCCGTAATAACCGTATTTTTTATCAGAATACTATTATATCTTAAGAGGTCCAGAGTACAACAAAAAATATGTTCTTTTTTTAAATTTAATTGAACACCCTTTATATTGTGATAATGATCTTGTAAAAACTTTACAAAATACCAAGTTTGATATGCCTATTAGTTCAGCAATAAGATTGTTGTGATATACCTATCTATGTGATTTTCTTTTATTCTTCAGATCTAGATGGTCATATTTCCGAAACTTAATAAAGATATATACATATATCCAATGTAGTATTTTCTTAAAGCTCTTTAAAATAACTTTTGAATGTTAATATAATATTCAATTTAATATTAATGTTAAAAAACCTACCTGAATAACTTGAAATATGAAAATTTATATTTTATTTATTTTGTAGGATAAAAATTAAAAAGCTTGTAGTAAGTAACTTACCATCCGATACACTTGTACTTTTTACTCGTTTAGATAGACTTCCACTGCTTTCATCGTTTTTGTAACTTTTATTGGTAAAGTTTAGTTTTACTGAAAAGGAGATTCAATGAGCGAAATCAAGGCATATCATTACATACATAAATGACATTTTTATACATAAGATAGTACGTTTATGTCCCTAAGGAAACTATCCTAGGCGTCCCTTGCCGATTTAAATGAAACTGAAATATGTTGTAGTACATCAAAAAATAATAGACTGTTTTTTTATCAGCCATTAAACACCTTTAAGGGGTAAAATGCACCACTAAAATTCCTTTCGAAACCCTCAATTTTTTTTTAATATTTCTAAAACAAATTGAGACATCTTTACGAAATCAAAACCATTATTTTATCCATTGAGAACTCTATCAGCCTCTATTCATTTTTTTCTCAGGTACTGGAAAACAATTCCAAAGGGGAACTCAGTGCATTTCAATACTTAAAAATTTGTGTGTTTAATGGTTGTTAAAAAAAAATCGTGTCTTTTCTTTTTGATGTACTACAACATATTGCAATTTTATCAAAATCGGCCAGGGACACCTGGGATAGTATTCTTATAAGAACGAAATTCACCAAAGGAAAAATATGCTGTTGCGGTATGATTGACTAATCCAATCAAAACAATGTAAAAACAACGAAAATATCTCTGAAAACACAAAATCCAGAAGGCATTTTATCGAAATTTATTTAAATTATTTATAAAAATAGAAAACCAAGAATGCTGTGTTAAATAAAATGACAATAACCTTTGCTACACAAAAGTCATAAAACAAAAAGGATGGTCAAAATTTGTCCGAAATAAAATAAACATTTTATTTTTATCAAATAGTAATAACCCTAGGTAAAACAACGGAACAAAAATATCTTTCCTAAAATTTTTATTGAACATTTGTCAAGGTGATTTAAAATTATCAAAGATTTGTTTTACCATTGGAAATATTTTTTTTTATTTAGCTGTTCACTATTTAATTTATCTTGGCATCTACCCTATAGTCAGTCAGAGATATTTTTTGTAGGTAATAAATACATTATGGATGATTTTCAACAATTATGTAAATGTAATTTCTATGATATTTTTTCAACGATATTCTCATTTAAAAACAACAATATCTACTAAGAAAAGAGCAAAATATTGTCTTTGATATAGTCATTGAAGATGAAATTTCAAAAGTATAAATAGGCTTTAGAATTCTATATACATAGGTAGTTTGTTTAAATTAGGTTTTATCAGAAATGGGTTAGTTACTTTTAGCAAATGTACTCTGCTATGTTTAGTAGAATTGTACTTGTAACAAAATTAGAGATCTAGGTCGCACTTCACCTTAAATACGTGTGGATATAGTCATCATGAGAGTATAATACATCTGCCTTCCCTCCTAGAGAAAATGTAAGTTTCAAAATTATCTATTTGTATTTTTTTCGTGATTTTTTTCAAATTTTATCGTTAAATCACAAATTTTGCAAAAATGTCCGCCTTTTTCTTATAAAACTAGAGGCATTCAAAACTTTTACATAAAATAAGAGGAGAAGAATTTCAACTGGCTACAGTTTTTTTGAAGGTATTGAGAATTTCCCACCATTTGAAATTTGTGAATAGAATTTGATCAAGTTCACGAAAAACAATGCAAATAAAGGTTTTACCTTTAAAATTTGCATTGTTTTTTGAAGGGGGCAGAAAATTAACTTTTTTTTGCAAACTTCAAAATATTTTCTTTTAGCAAATTGTTCTTCTTTAGGCCAATAGAATCGGGTATATACATATTTGTCCAGTGTCTTATGTTTGGATAAAAGAATTTAAAAATCATATTCATATGATTTTCAAATATATCATTGTCAATAATATTAAACAATAAGACAACACAATACAATAACTTATTAAAAATATATTTTATTTAAATATCACAAATTTAATAGGTACTTAGTAGCTAATACTAAAACTTAAATAAGTTTTATGTTTTATTAAAATCATGAAAATTTAAAATATGTTTTTGTAATGCAACTTTTAAAGCAGAATGAAGCCCTACAAAAGTTACACATGTAAGGTCTTTCCCTGTATGTGTTCTAAGATGTAAATGTAAGTGAGTTGACTGCACAAATTTACGTCCACAAACACTACAATCATATTTTCTCTCTGTATGAACTCTCATATGTCTTTGAACACCATTACGATACGGAAAACTTTTTCCACATATTGCACATAAAAAGGAGTTTGTTGTATCTTCTTACCAGTGACCCTTTTCATGGGATCTCATATGTCTACGCTGAGATGAAATTCTTTGAAACGTTTTACAACATATTAAACATGAATAGTTTTCTCTCGGTATGCTTGTTAAGTGCTCTTTAAGATGGGAATTCTGCTTAAAAGATTTGTTGCAAGAAGTACAAGAAATATTTTTTTTTTGAAGTGCACTTTTACTATTTGTTTATTTTTAAGATTAGGGTCTTTATCTTTTTTCTACCCATATTACAATCTGAATAGTTATATTGTTTTGTCTATATTAGTGTGTTCAAATATGTTTTCTGTTTTTGAACTAGATTCTTTGCCTAAGTTTTTACATGGAAAAATTTCAATTGCATTTTGTCCACATTTATGTGTCGAAAACTCTGTGTCACTAGCAAATAACTCATTACAATTCTTACATAAAATATAAGATAGTGAGTTCTTTGCAAGACCTATAACTTGACTTGCAGCTAATAAATTATCCATACTAATATTAACATAGTCACAAACTGGAGAAAATTTATGACCTGAAATTGTATTTACTTCTTTAACCAACGTCTCATCCAAAGCAGTTTCATGTAATTTTGGAGTTTGATTGCACAAATTTGAGTTTAAGACAGGCAAAAAGGACTCTTCCATAATTCTTGTGATTTTAAAATTCTCATTTTAAAATCGTAGGCTTTATTAAGATCATTGACACAATTTTCGCAAAGAACAGTGCATTCATTGATCCACTAAAAATATTTAAGAATACTTATACATGTTGATAAATCGAGAAGTCACTTCAAGTAAAGAAGTGAAAAAGCTAAATAATATAATAGATACAGTACTAGGGTACTTTTAATGGATTTTTATCCAAAATTTTTGCAGAGGACATCACTCGATACTAACATAATATTTAATTTAATGATGTTAGCCAAGAAATTAAAAGAGCAATCTATTTACAACTTCTAAGCAAAAATAAATAATCTAAAGAAGTTATAAGTTTTAAAAAACGGTAATTTTCTAGAAACCGGCGTCAACTCCGATTTTGACGAAATTGGGTATACGGGGGTTTTTGGGGCGCTGATCACGAATCTAAAAGAATTATTTGGCGGAAACGTTTCGTTCTCGAGATATCCATCATCAAAGTTGGTATTTGAACTAAGCTTATTTTCACTATATTCCTCCTTCTTTTTGCAGACAATTCTTGATTTAAAGCTAAAGTGTCACACAATATTTGATTTTCACCTTTTAAAACCCCGTTTTTCTACGTTTTTACATTACTTTTGCAATAAATTGCGTGGCTTTTCTTTGATAATGCGGCAACCATACATACACATAAAGCTTCATGGCACACTGGGATTGAAATGATTCAAAGTATAGCTATGCAATTTAATGCAAAAATAATGTAAAATACGTAAAAAACGGGGTTTTAAGAGGTGAAAATCAAACATTTTGTGACACTTTAGCTTTAAATTAAGAATTGTGGGTAAAAGTGCGATATAGCGGTTTTCGCTATTTTAAGAGATTTTCGAAAAATTCTTTTAGGGCGTTTCTATAGGTCGATTATGACACAAATCTGTATGCGCGTTTTTAAAAATCCACTTCTATAATTTATTATTAATCAAAACATACTTACGGGACGGTGGAGTGAACAGGGGTGCTGGGTGGGGACAACATATAAATCCAGCGTCAAACACAAGAAAAAATTAATACACTGCACTCGAAGCACATAAAATATGTAAATTAATTTTAAAAACTATTAAATTTTTCAAAAATTATCCCACGCATGAGATTCTCGTTCGCCATTAATTAAAGAAATTATGAAAACGACAGTCTCGATGAAGGCAACGTTGCCAAACTTCTTATGAAGATTTAACACCAAGCCTATTTCGGGGATTCCCATTCAAATCTTCGTAGATGCCGTACATCATACACTTACTAAAATCCACCATTTCCACAATGGTATTTTTTGTAGAAATACCTCCTTCTTAATGCTTAGGTATTTTTCTTTTTCTCTACAAATCATAATAAGAAGAAGGTATAACTTAATTTTTCATATGAATTTTGGGTTCCGTCACACTATAAGTACGGAAACACGATTTTCACTTTCTTTTCAAAACCAAACAAAAAAGGGCCTCTCAAATAATACATTTCACGAAAAAAAATGCGGGTTTTTCTTTTTTTGTATTAACAAAATAAGTTTAAAAGTCGCAAAATTCTTACAGTGTTGCCATACAGGTATATTAGTCCTAAAAACAAATAAAAGATATGTTTAGATAGACCTAACAAAACCTACTAGAACTTGCTAAAACTAAGCATAACTTAGCAGAAGTAACAAAAACTAGCGTTGACTAACAAAAACTAACCTGTTCACCTAACCCCAATACAAATGTAAAACGACACAAAGTTGATGTATCTTCTAAAAATAAACAACTTGGCAACACCGGTTTTCCAAATACTCCTAACCCTAAATCACGACGGTAAACTAAACCATGCATTTTCGTGTGATTTTCGTATTTAAACAATTTTTTATGTCTTTATTAAAAGTTTTTTCAAATTTCCGCCTTTTATTTGATTTGTTAGACCGTGTTTTACCATAAAGATAAATAAAACATGCAAAAATTTTAAGTTATAGTGTTTCCGTATAATGTGACGTAACCGAATTTTGTACTGTATCTTCCTTTTTTCAGCTGTTTGGCAACATCGCAAGACATTTGCAAATCATCATTTTTATGCATCTTTAATTCTAAATATTTTACCCTTAATAATATTTTTCGATATTTTCAAAAATAAGGTACTTTTCTCTTGAACAAAATTTAGATTTTTGAGATGCCTCGTAAACTACTGAAAAAAATTAATACCTATTAATGATTGCATTTTAGATTTTAGACCATGCAGAACTTTTATAAAGAATAACTTTTTTCGTAAAATTATTAATAAAAAAGTTTCCCATAAGTAGAGAACTTAGGCGGACACACTGTATAAGATAAGTAAACAAATGTTTTTACGAGAGAGACAAGAAAAGTCATCCTGATGCCTTGTCTCATGGATTTAATTACAAACCATTTTCTGTTTGACTTTTTATCCTTTTATGGTACCTTTCCTAAATTAAGACCGAGGTGCCCACATAATTTTCATATTCTTTAACATTTTTACATACGATTTTCAAATTTTAGTGTAATGCATGGCTGTATAAAATGCGGATTTTGGATTTTGTGTCCTTTTATGTGACACGATAATAACTTACGGTAACCTTAGTTATTCTCTACCTAGCGTTAGGGAACCCCTAAAAAGTCGGTGATAACGGGCATAAAATAGGTAAGGCGTGTGGCACATGAATTGAATGTTCTATTTGAAATAGCAAAGTTGGTAGCAGTTTTGGTGGAACATAGATATTGTTACAGACATTAAAAATAAGTGTTAGTTTATAGAATTGTATAAAGTTAGGACCTTTTAATTTAGTCTGATAATTTACTTGAATAATTTACCTTAGATTTTCTAAGGTCTTAAGTTTCTAGAGTTCTTTCATCAGTTTCGAAGGTTTCCGAAAACGTCCGAATTATCCATTGAGAACTTTTATGCCATCCTGTACTATGGAATTTTCACGATATTTCTCGAAGATTCTAGATCATTCTTTACTCTTCCACCATACTATAAAAGGGCGACGGGAAACCTCCGATTGAGTCAGTATAAATTCGACTTTTGTGTTGTAAACTTCGAGACATTGACAAGAGTAGATTTTGTCGTTGTTGTAACCATAGTTACGTTCCATTGTTAATAAAGGTATAAAAACGAAGACACGTGTTTTTATACGAGGTGTTACGGAACAATATATAAGCACCATTCCATTTGTAAACGGTATATTGAGACGTATTAGTATACATATTTTTTTCCTCAGAGAGAATCTGATGATATGCCGGTATGAGTACTTTAAAGTGTTAAAGAAAATCTGACTCAGGATCGACCATTAAACCATGCCAGGTTTTAAAAATGATATTGCATGATCAGAGACATTAACAAGTGGTAGGTTAGTACTGATAAGTCAACAGACAAATAGTTTTCCTCGTACCCCAATCGATAATTAAAATCAAATACCTGCTTTTACCTTTTTTATTGCCGAAATAGGAAGCCAATTAGTTTTATTTAGCACCTTAAATCATAAAACTAAAATTACAATTTGTTAAACAGGTCATAGGGTAGGTATTGTGAATACTCCAAATGGTTTAAGCCATATTAAAAAATTATTATTTATTTATTATTTAACCAAACATGGATAATTAGGAGTATACTTAAATACTAAATTAAAATAAATGTTTCGAGATTTGCTTTATTTTAATGGTCAGAAAAATCAAGATAAAAAATGAGAAAATTTGTTAATGTGTGAGAAGAACAAACTTCTACTAGCCTTGTAAAATTAAATTTGAATACACGTAAATCAAAATGATATTTGTTTTAATTTAGGTAAAAAAAATGTAAAAATACAGTTTTTGCCGATATAATACAGATCTGTTTAAAATCTCGTTTTATTTGTTGTCTATATTTTTAAGATATGTCAGAAAAAATATAAGTTCAATTGAATCCTTAATTTAAAAATGATATGAGTCATACGTGTAAACATTTGACTTATCTTGTTTTTGAAATAAACGATTTTATTATATTTTCC
The DNA here is from genome assembly GCA_014170235.1 of Listronotus bonariensis. NCBI lineage: Eukaryota > Metazoa > Arthropoda > Insecta > Coleoptera > Curculionidae > Listronotus > Listronotus bonariensis. The sequence goes on from JACEGR010005795.1 coordinate 8,346, forward strand.
CCAAACAAGAGTTCAAAAAATATACTAATTTGTAAAAACCAGTATTTTTTATTTTTTTACGCGGAATAAAATATTTTGACAGGCCATTTTATTCTTATTTCTGTTAATTTTCACCAATTTACAAAAAAAATGCTCTCGGCCATTTTTAGCCGAGATAGTTTTTTAGCTTAGACCAAAGGCGTAGCTACCGCCGTATCAGCCGTGTCAATGATGCGGGGACTCCGGGCTATGGGGGCCTCCAAATGAGAGTAAGCAAAAATTAGGTAGAAAACTGTAAAATGGGAAAAGTGGGGCCTTTTTTTATAGGAACGAAAAAAGCAATGCTGAAATAAGAAAAAACAATATTTTTCGAAAGTGGGGATTTTTTTATTTATTTTTTGGTATTCAAAATTTCTTTTAGGGACCCCTAACTCATTGTGATACGGGGCCCCTCCAAGGCACGCTACGCTACTGGCTTAGACTTTAAAAATAAAAATCTCTTTATTTAATATCATTGATATATGAAAATTTTAAAGACCAAAAGAAAAGGACTTTTCCTTTTTGATAATATTAATCATCAAAAAAAAGGTCTTTAGGTGTTTACTTTTTTACCAACAATACAAATATTTTAATTTAATTTGGAATACTACAAACTTCACAAAAAATATAAAAATTTCTTGTGCGGAGTACCCAATTTGTTGCGCGGCACTAGGCACTTGCCTACTCAGTCTTATGGAAATTCCGGCCCTGCACTTCAAAAATTTCTTAGGCAATTTTGCCAATACGTGAAAAGGAGACGGTCCAAAACAACTATACGAACATAAACGTATATGAAAGGTTTTAATGCAGGCATTCTTTGTCTAATCGCTACCTGCTAGTGGTAAACACACTGACATTTAATTGAAAGCAGCTGGCATGTCGTATAAAAATATTAGGAAAATTGTATAATATTTTAAAAACAAATTTTGTTAGCGACCCTCAACTAATTCTGTAATAAACTTTGTACGGCAATAAAAACATGTTTACAATTGAAAAATAGCAACATTTAAAAAAATATAATAGTCCATATACAATTTAATACTCTTTAATTAAATTTTTAGGGTTTTGAAAGTAAGCAAAAGATGCAAGATAGAAGACTATTAATGTTTTTATACATTTACCGGCATTATTATGTTAAACCATTATAAAATATAAAACACTTGTTTATTTCTCCAAAAAAATTTCTTAATAAAAATCTCGGCATATACCTAAATTTACAAAACACTTATCATTAGGTTTCAATAAATCCTAAAGACGCGTCCAAATTTGCAACAATTCAACAAACATCCGTCCAAACTAGCCAACCTGTTTGCGCTAATCTTTGACGCTAAAAAAACGACAAGCTCTGAATCAAAGAGGAATCATTCGCAAAGCCCTTGAAACGACGTGAATTCTGTCCCACTTTCAAGCTATGTGGCGAGGTATACGTCGTGAAGCGGCACGGCGCGACGTATTGTTGCGGTTTTACGTACACAAAGTAAACTTTTTAACTTCGGGCATCACATAGCCGCAACGAGGCAGTGCGTTTCCTTGGTGAAATGTAGGAAGATGCGGTGCAAAGACTTTTTATTTAATCAAAATTTAGTAATATGAGTTAGTTATACCACGCTTTAAATTACACCTGATCATAAATTAAATCGTTACAAATAAGATAACACAGTTTTTGACCACATATAACCACACCGAGTTCTGCACCATAGCACGTGTCTCGGTTTTAAAATGTACCGTTGTAATCAAATGCCGTGGGCCTAAAATCATCACTCCGTGTCCGACCACATACTCCTCACCGCATTTTGACAAGTAAACAAACAATAGTTTATTAAATTTCTCAAAATATTAATTTAAAAAACCTATAAAACAAAAAATAACAATGTATTTGCATTCACATATTATTCACAAAATGTAACAACAAAAATTAACTTTATACTTATTAATACTTTTTAAAAACCCGACATACGATCCACGTATGATTTCATTTGCTGGGCATGTTTCAGACCGTACGAGACGCGGTCGTGCTACGATGCAGGTCTTGTGAGACATCGGTGCATTAAGGTGTGTTCAGATTTTTACCTATGCTACACTAAATGTGGAAAATCTGTTTTATTTAAACAAAGAGATATAAATACATAAGATAATAGACTTAGCTTAACAAAAATGCTTTGTATATTTTTAAGCAATGAAAAGTGCTTTTGAAGTTTTCCGAAATATTTGCCCCACTTTCCACTATCTCCGTGTAATCGTGCTCGGTGCGGTTAAGTGTGGCTCGAGCTTTACAAATTTAGCATAAAATAAAACTACCTTCATTTTTAAACCAAAACAAATTCATATTCGTACTTTGAAGATGTGTTTTTAAGTTAAAAACACTTCTGCATTAATAAGTGTTAAAAAGATTTTTGCTTTTTGAAGGTGTACACCCCATTAAAACATATAGATTTTCAAAAATATGGAGAGACAGTTACTTTACAATTACTTATTACAAAACTGATTGTACCATTAAATAGTAAAAAAATAAAAATAAACTAATAATTTAAAAGGTGTCAATTAACACATTTTAAACGTATTTATTTATATGCTAATTAAAAATGATGATGCTGATATTGTCATGAGGTTCTCGTTCGTCAGATTCTTTATCGACGATATTCGACCATAAAAAGGAACTTCAAAGTATCGAACGCTCTTTGATATCGAAATCATGTCCGGTCCTTTAAGTGAAAGTAAATTAAGTTTTTATATTAACAGTTTTCGAATTGGGTCCTGACAGTAGGTTTAATAACGACTTTCATCTGTTTTAACAGGTAAGGTTTCAATTGTTTAAAAAGTGTCATGCTGTGCACTCCGTATAATTTATTTATTTGTATTTTTAAAGTACAGAAAATATATAGTCACATCTAATTTTCTGTAACTTTTTGGTCCAAAATTTACAGTTTTATGGCATTTGTGACACTTCAAATATCTATTTATCTCTTTGTTTTATGGCTCTGATACTAAGTCAATTCGCCAGTTCCGGTCATATAAGCTATTGCTTTGGCTTTGGAAAATCTGGATAATCGAGCTCGAAACTCCCAGACGTTCCTAGCATATGAATAAGAATCACTTGTAAAAATCAACAACAGCGATAAACTTCTGAACATGCATAAATTGTAGCTGTCAAGCCAGAGACTGCTACTGGTATCGCGCATAACCGTCACTTTCACTACTGACGTTTTTCCGCAAGGCATGCGCACCTCCTCGACCACGCGAAGACACCATGTGTTCAACACCAAAACGTAAAAACTTCAGGCTTTAGGAATCTTCACTCACAGCGCTTAGCCCCAGAAGAAAGAAGCCTCAATTTAGCGTAAATCTTTTCTTGATCCCAAGAGTAGAGCTACGCTCATACGACGACTTCAGTCACCTACCCAGGAAGTCTATGTAGAATTTTACGTAAACGTGAACCGCACAACTCGAAGACCGCGGAAAAAGTGGCACTTAAAATAATAATTTAATATATTTAAAGGCTAGATGTCAAAAAATATCAAAAGCAAAATCATTGTAGTCGAAATGTTATTTTCTTTTTAAATTAATAAAAATATACCAGGTATCTAATTTAAAATAGAAAACTTCGTTTCAGGCTAAACCAGAAGTGGTGGAAAACAGATGAATTCATATAATAATGCACATTTATGTAATAACCAACGTACCAAATTTAATTGAGCTATTTAAGAAAATAAAAAAGTTATAGAGGTGAACCAGCAGTTAGCGAAACCCGTTATTTTATCGCTGAACCGCTTCTGAAAAATTAAAAACTAATAAAGAAATAATTTAAACCCTATTAGGACTTAGAAAAGTAAGTTTTTACTGAAGAATGTGTTTTAAAAATTTAAAATGAGGTGTGTTAGATTTTTAGGAACACCGTGAAAAAATAGACGCCAGACAGGGGAGATTTTAAAAAGTTTAGGGCAGGGTGGGTTTTTGGTCTTTAATTTGATATGGGATGATATAAAAATGGGCGCCACGCATAGAAGGACCTTTTTTAAATAAAAATAGGCGTCCTAACAATTCCAGCGTAGGGCGCCCCAAACACTTAATATGGCCCTGGATGAACTTATGAATGTGAACGGCAGTAATATAAAAAAATTGCTGCAATGAGAAAGCAAATGCTTATACTTTGAAAATTTGAAATAAATGCTTTTGCTTATAAGTATAAGCAAATGCTCATGATATAGAAAAATATAGCAAAAGCATTTGCTTATACTTAGAAGCAAAAGCATTTACTTCAATTTTTTTAAGTATAAGCATTTGCTTCTTTTATTCATATGGCCCAATATTTACGTCTGTCTTTTGCTGTGTTTCTTTCTTGATCTGTTTGTCTGTTAGTTTTAGTTGTTATTTTTTACCTATTTTTTAATAATCAATACTTTAAAAGACCAGAAAAGAGAGATAATTTGTGAGTTAGTGGCGTAAGTAGGACAGCAGGGGCCCTGGGCCAAAAAAAAAATAAAGTAGGGCCGTAATTCAAAAAATAGTAAGAAGCAGGCTGGTTTTAGTTTTATAAATGATTGTGTTAGTACTGGGCGTATTGTCAAAATATTTGGCTAAAGGATATGTTAGAAAGTAATAAATTAGAATTTGATATTCAATTTTATTGTAAAATTTAGATTACGCCACCCAACCCAGATTACGCCACTTAAGATATCTTGCACAAATTATAAAAAAATAACTTTTTGTGCCACTATGTATGTAATTTTTAGACAAAAATTTAAACTCTTTATTATATTTTTATAATAAAGGTATTCTTGGTTAAAGTTGATGTAAGCAGTCGTTTTTAAAATATATGGATTTTAAAAAAATCCTGTATGGTCAGGTCTAAGCTATACGAGTGTTTTAGAATTAAATGCTTATCTCTAAAAGTGTAAATCCTTAGGCGATTTTAAAAATAAGGCCGAGTTTATAAATCAGAATTTAATTTTAGTATTAATAATAGTATTAACCTAACTTAAATTTATAAATTTTTGGGTGGCACAAGTAATAATATCTAAAACACGTGATCCCGCTCTTTAAAAATGGTCGCTGTAGGACCAACGTTTTTAAATGACTGTTTATTCTTTATGAGAGATTGTGAACCATAAATTAAAATGACCCTTTTTGGTAGTATTTAATTGATTGATTGTGTTTTTTAATTTTTGGCCGGATTAATATTTTACCACAGTGATTTTTACGGTTATATTGTATTGGTGGATGTCAAATCGGGCAAACGTAAAAACTTTTTTAAGGTTGGCTGCACCATAGACAAGATTATTAGGCTGCACTTCGTTTTCCGTGGATGCACTGGTTTGGCGTTGCTGACTTTTAAATTCGATTTTAATTTATTTATGCTTTAGTATTGTTGTCTTGTGTTTCTGCTGGTAAACGAAAAACCTTGCGTTCGCCCGATTGCCTTTGCTACCACATTTTATTATACAACAAAACAACGGCATACTTTTAGGTCAACCAAGGCAAAAATATTCCAGAAATATTAAATCACCTTTGCAAAGTTAAAAAGGGATCACATGTATACAAAACACGATAAAATAAATAACTTTCCCATTTATTTACAAGAAACTTAATTACTGTGTGTCCTACAGCGGCCATTTTTTAATCTCTTTTGACAGCCTGTTAGATAGGTTTATTAGCTACATTTAAGAAAAAAATAAGTAATGAAACTTGAATAAAAAGGAGTTACCGGTTTTAACCTTTTGTGGCACATAAGCAATTAATATTTTTCTCTATTTTAGTCTTAGGTTTTGGATTTTAGAGAATTTGAAGGTCGTTTTTTAAGTCCAGAAAATTAAATTTGATTTATAAACATTTCAATTTAAATATATGTTCCTGAATCTTGTGACTAATGCTAATACTAATACTAAAATTAAATTTTGATTTATAAACCCGGCCTAAGAGTTAAAATAAACCTATGTCATAAATGTCTTAACTTTTAAAATATCTCTGGTTAATAAAACGGGCTGTTTTACTAACTTTGAGGCTTATTTCGGCATGTTTGGTGAAGTAGACATACAGGGTTACCAAAGAACGACCATAAAATTTACTTCATAAACACATTACAAACTATCGCTTGACTGATTTCTGCAGTCAACGCATTTTTTCAATAAAATTATATAAGCACTCATGCGCATAATTAATAACTGATTTTTACACGAAAACGTGAGGTTACATAACACAATTAAAAATTGCCGAAATTTTTTTCGCCAAGAATGTGTGTTTCAATTATGTACTTTATGGATTTTAAAATACTTTAGTATTCGAGAAAGCACTTAAAAAATTATCAAAAATCTGGCGAATGCAAAACTTTCCAATAAATCATTTACAAGATTTTTGGATAGTTTTTTAAAAGGAACTTTGTTATTGGATTATGATAAAAAAATAGAACGGTAAAAACTAAGAAAAGTTGCTGTTCTCTTTTTGTCTCTCTTTAAACAACATTATTTTTGAAAACTTTGCATTTAACCGGAGGAATTTTTTTTTTAAATAATACCCAATATGTTTTTAGTCTATCAGTTTGCTTAAAGATTATTTTTACACAGGATATTTCCTAATTGCGGTAAGAGCGGCTTTTACAATGTCGAGTCAATCCTTGAGTTAGTATACTCCTACCCTAGAAGCGAACCATATTGGGCAAATCTAGGTGACATGCAGTTGACAGCTTTTAAAATTTAGCTAGAACTTTAACCAACCACATAATAATTTAACTCTAAGTTTGTTAAAATTTAGACATACCTGAGTCGATTTTATGAATAAAAAGTCATATAAATATAGAATCGGAGATGCTTTGTTTTTAAGATACGGGGTTTTAAATTTGAAAAGAAAATTGGGTTTTTATTAATAAGTATGTTAAATATGCCTTATCCAATTAAAAACAAATAACTGTGGTATAAAGACCAGTGGCGACGCGGTGTGGGTCGCATCTTAGCTAATATTATTGACAAAAAATGTACGCCACTGACTATAAAACTAAAAATACAATTTTTTTTGTTTTTTTTTATATTTTAGGTAGTTTACATAGGTTTTCAGAGAAAAATAAAATCCGCCAAACTGCAAAATCTTGGACCATACAAGAAACATTGGGGTATTTTTTTGTTTTAAAAATGAAGTGTTATACCTCCTGATTAGCAATTATGTAACAACAACAACAAATACATAATTAAATAACTTTTACATCTAGTCTAACAAATTTTGCCAAAATAGTATTTTAGGAAATGATTAAGTTTTTGAAAAGGTTAATACCCTATAACTTAAAAACAAAAAATTTGAGGACCCATGTTTTTATAAACTTTTATTAATTAAAATTTAGAATTATGCCCGTTTTACAGTAGATATTTAAAAATATGTTTTACAATGTTTTGGCCTGCTTAATATCAGACAAGGGTGAAAAGATTATTTAGATTTTGAAAAAGATTCCTAAACATTCAGCCATATTTTGGAAACTTTTTATTTTAACGTTTTATTAAACAATGATATTACCTTTGTTTTTAATGAATGCGTTTATTATCATTATTAAAACTTTATTTTAACAATAATTTTTTATTTCTTTTTCAATTTCATGCAATAAATATTGGTATATTTAAATGTGGTAGACAATGATTCTTCATGAGAAATACTAACTGCTCAAAACGTTGTATAAATAGTTAAAATATTGGTATAGTTAAGTTGCTAAAAATCTTTGTTGCTCTGATGATGATTCTATCTGACACCTTTATTTAAAAACCATAGTTTTGTAACTCTAAATTTTTTATATTATTTGTTCCATTTTCGCAACCAATTTTCTTGTTACTATCGCATACTTGCTAGAAATCATCGCTTTGTAAAATATCGGAAAGGATGTAGTTTCACTTTATTATCTTGAAATTCTAACGTGAATGATAATTAACTTTAACGCTTTGTCACTTTATAGCATTAGTGAAAATCTCAGGATACTTAAAAGATTATTTTTAAACAAGAGAACTAATTAGACAGTGGCGCCTGGTATGATTTAAAAATTAAAATTATAAGAGAAACAAATTTTATAAGTTACTTTTAAGTTAACTGTCTTTACTTAAAATTACTTACTGACAAAAAGGAAATTCTAGGTTTTAGGTAGAATAATACAATTATTAGAATTATACAATAGTTTTAGGTAACTGAGGAATCTTAAGTGTTGCAAATGCAAGAATGTCAGGAAAGATAGATTGTTTAAATTATGTACGATTTCAAAAGCAAACTAAACAAGAAAAACTGTTTTTGGAAGTTTGTAAAGAAAGCAAAAAATACGTTTTATTATTTATATCCTAAATAGTGTCAGCTACGGTTCTTATTGCGAGGCAGTCTTAATCGGTCTATATCCGGTACTGCCAGAACGTGGGTAAAACTTACCCCTTTCCTAGCATCGCTCCCGGATCGCACGTAGCGTGGTCATTGGTCGCCAAGCATGTCGGCTGGCAAATTAAGGGGAAAATATTCCCCTGTCCAGCGACGCAGAGACTTAACACACACAAGTTGTGACCTCACCTTTTGCAATAATATTTTTTATGTGACAAAATAAACCAATACTTGCATAAAATAAAATAAAATCACTTAAAAAATATTTTAAAAAATGGTACCTTACCTTTGTGCCCTTAATAACGATTTAAACTTAAATTTCCTTTAAAAATATCCAAAGGTCAGTGACCTCTGTTTACAGGTTTTAAATTTTCTGTAACTGCAGTACTAATAACTACTTAATTTAACTATAAACAGTAAAAAAAATAACATCAAAACCACAAAAAAAGTTTCCAGTACGATTGTAAACAAAGAATTACGGAAAAAGATTACGTCACAAAATTAAGTGAACATAGACTTAAATGGGATCGAGCGCTCCTTATTAAAAGTTTATTTCCTTGGGAAAGGGGTACGTTTTATTCACGTTCTGGCAGCACTTATCTTTAAAATTTGTGATGCTTCTATAGAAAATCTTAAAATCTTTTTAACCACTCTTGCCATAACTTATTTTAAACGACGGAAATTTTTTATTTTTGTATATTTTCCCCTCGATTTGCAAGCCGACATGGTTCGCGACGCTGTGTGCGATGCGAACGCGATGCTAGGAAGGGTACGTTTTACCCACGTACTAGCAGCACTTATCTTTATTACTTTTGTTGCTTCTATAGAGAATTAAAAACCACTGTTGCCATAAATTATTTCAAACGTGAGAATATGTTTAATCTTGTTACTTTATTTGAAATAAACAGCAATCCATAATAACTCAAAAGTATTTTTTCCTGTTACTCTAGGTTGCTTTGGTTGATACTTACCCTAAGAGCTACGTACTGTCACTAACGCATCTTCATGACCCACGGTGGTTTCTTCTTGACCTGCCAGAAGCGTCTTGTCATTACCCCGATTTTCACCCACTTGATATCGCTGACATTAAAGTTTAACGCTAAGCTGACTCTATAAACAATAATTTTAGTAAAATAATTAAACAAGAGTAAATTATTATCTAAGCATTGGTATCTGACAATGGGGGATGATGTTGCAAGCTATACCGTGTTTTCGACATACAATCGCTGAAGCACGAGAAAAATTGTGTTTTTAACTCTTAAGACTTAAAAAGATTTCGTATTGTCATTAAGTATCATGACTTTTCGTCGTCGTCGTCGATTTTTTCCCCAGGTTCGCTGGTCAGGATTACTTAATCTGAGTAATAGTTGGGGCCTCTAAATAAAAATGGAATTAGCTACAACATGTTATGTTATATTTTTTAAGAATCTGAAAGTAGCGGTTATCAAGTTATAAATTATGTCGCCATTTACCTTTTGTGTTTTTATCGTAGAAAAAAATAGGTATTTGGTTAATTGGCCAATACACTAGTTTGTAAAGCCAACAAATTGGAGGAAAATAAATTGGCTAACTCTGTTATCAGTAATCGAATTTCTATTATCTCTTACGATATACAGAGTACGATAAAAAGCATATCGAACACCTTATACCTTATCAGCTAAATAACATAACACATAGGCAATGTGCGACGAGTAGAGACAGTCAAACTAAATACCGGCATGTTTACATGGGTGACTAATAGTGCTTGTTTTGTTATTGCATTACTGACCGATATACTAAAACCCATTGCAGTATATTATTTCACCATTAAAAAGATCGTTTTAAAAGTTTTAAATATAATAAATTTATATTTCTTTTAATGATTTTAGGAAGTATGGGCATCCAAATCTGAAGAATATTATTTAATTTACATAGAAAACGTAATATATGTACATGCCGCACCTCTAAACTCCACCCTTAAATTCGTTTTTTTTAATAACTTCATGAAATCAAAACCATAATTTTATTTATCGAATATTCCATCAGCCTCTATTATTTTTTAAGATTTAAAAAAATAATAATAATCCTTAAGAGTAAATTTTAAGGGTGCATTTCACCCTTAAAAGTGGTTATTGGCCCATAAAAAATAAGTGTCCCTTATTTTTTGATGGATTACAACATATTGCAGTTTCTAAATTGCAATAATAATAAAGCTGAATATATATGAAATATATTTTTTTTTCTATTTAAAAGATCTGGGTATTAGTAATATATTATACAGGTGTTTTAATTTTTAAAAAATCTTACTTCTTGTCGTGTGTCCTATCCTGTATATCGTAAAAGATAATAAAAATCTTATTACTAACTTAGAAACTAAAAAATCAACACAATAAACTAATTTTTTTATTTATTTTGTGCGGTAAAAAATAGAAAATTTTATAGGGGTTTATAACTTGACATCTGACACCTGCATCAATGTATAAAATGTTTTAATTTGCACATTAGTTAAAATGTCTAGGGTCTGTAGTACTATAGTTTAAAGAATATAAATTATTACAAAGACTTTGTTAGGACCGATTTTAATAATTTTAAGACACCTGATAGAAATAGAAATACAAATAAAGGGAACTTATTTACGATGATTAACACGGCAATTAAGATTAGATGTTGTTGGTAATCACTAGTAATCAGGCTTAAACAAAACAGATTAATTAGAAAAATGACTTATCACTGTTATTTGATAACATAATAAAGTGACAAAAGAAATTTTAGAAAATGACAAGTCATTGCTAAAATAAGCCGACCAATAATATATTTTTTTGCGTTCCATATGATTAATTTGTTTATTATCATTTAAATATAGGTAGATATAAACAAACTTTATTACGTTAATTTTTAAATTAATAAATCACCTACAAAATCGGCTACATGTCATTAAATTAAAGGTTATATGTATTTGATTTTTCTGAATTGTTAAAATATTTACAAATCTTTGAGCAAATTCATACTTTACGTCTTAACTATTTTTTATCTTTTCTTATTTTTACGGTGTCAGAATTTGGTAATTTTTCTTGACAAACAAAAATAGAAAACCTTAGTGGTAAGGTACTTGATACGCCTATGATTAGGACCATCCTACTTAGAATTACGATTTCATTTCATAAAATCTGACAAAATTGGAAACATGACACATGTCTAAATAAATAAACATTATGTTTAAATTAGTATTAAACATGCCAAATATAAAATAAAACATGTTCATCGAGAAGTAATATAAAATCTATTTACGTAAGATTAAATACCTTTATATCCTTTTACCTTATAAACGTCTTTGTATCCCTAAATATTATTTTACATATAAGTATGTATTTATAAGACTGTAAACTGTGTTAGGTATAGATTTAGTAAGAAAGACAAAATTACTCATCATCTTTAAATTAAGAGGTAAGCTGTTTAAATATTTTTTAATAAATTAGGATCATAGTGATCTGTACCCAGCACTAAAAATAAATATAATATTTTTTTATTATTATTAACCTAAAGCAATTGCTTAAGTTTTTTGCAATAAAAAAATGGGACAATTTATCAATTTATTTAGGTTTTAAAAAATAGGTTATTTGATTAATTAATTAAACAGTTGTATTTTTAAGCATTTATATATGTATTATGACAAATTGAAGTTTTTTTAATCGTCCATACATATTAGCATAATAAAACGATTTCGGTACCCGAAACCCTCTTTTTTTTGCACTTTTTTAGATAAAACTATTATTATTTTTTATTTTCTCCTAATTTTGTGTAAGTGTCGTCAAATAAGTATCAGTGGTAAAAAAGAAAAAAACTTATTCCTTATGCCAAAGATTTAACCAAACATACCTATATCCAGAAAATAATAATAAGCAAGATACAAAGTGTTAATGTGAAATAGTTATTTTTCTAACAAGTGCGCAAAGTGATAGGTACTTTCCCGCACGCAAAAGCATTTAGACTCAAAGCGGAGCTTTAAGTGCGGGAAAGACACATTGCGTCTTAGTGTTAAAAAAAATATGTTTTTACGAAAACGACTGAGTATGGCCAATTGTCTTAAAAACGATCCAACTGAAATTCATCAAAATTAGTACAGGGGAGTAAGTAGAAATTCTTAATTGCATTTTTGCGATTTTTTCAAGATTCTTAAAAAATTTCAACGGGAATAAAAAAATATCATTAAACAGTGCAAATGCAATTTCGGAATTTAGAATGTCCAGATTATTTAGTACAGGGGACTAATTTTAAATAATTTCGGTTGGGTCGTTTTTGAGATAATTGTTCATACCTAGTTGTTTTTGTAATCATTTTTAAAGAAGCATGATGCCATATTTCCGAAATTGACAGAAGTGAAAAACGATAATAACAGGTCATAATAAAGTATATACAGACAATTATTAACAATAATAAAAAATAGGGTATTTTATTTAGGATTTTTAATTTTTCTGACCTAGAGAAAAAATATAAACTTGGCATTTTCGCAAATGCAATTTTTCAATTCTTCATGTTCAGTTACCTCTTCGTAAAAATTTGGTTTATTTATATTTGACGGTTGTTAAGATAATCCATCTTTCCGTTTTTTGTACTAACCCTGTATATGTACATTTAAAGTTGTTTACCGCAATCAATAAATATATATATATATATATATATATATATATATATATATATATATATATATATATATATATATATATATATATGAAAGAATAAATACATTAAAATACTCGTATATGATTTAGCGGCTGTAGTTATGACTAATACGTTTGTTTAAAGTCGTTTTTCAGTTGCATTAAACAACTTAATAGGCAGTTTGCATACGATGCAACGCAAGTCACACGACTCCAGCAACTAGTTTTATTAGTCCGACCCAAAAGGATTTCGTAGAACTATTCACACTAGCGCAATCAGATTGTTACAACTACACGACTAGTACTTTGGGTCAGACTAATGAAACTAGTTGTTTGAGTCGATCGCGTGAGGTGCGTTGCATCAGTGTGTAATCTGCCTTAACCGCCGATATGTACAAAGCGGTTGCCTAGAGCGATCCTTAGTAGCCTTTTAATGTATAAATAATAATAATTGTTTGGCCTAGGTGGTACATACATGGTAGCCCAAAAAAGGTACGAAGCTTTAAAGAAAATTATTATCGAATCTGGATAGTTCAAATCCAAAATGCAAAGTTTTATTGCAATATTTAAAACGTAACAAAAATTATTCAAATAAATTAAAATTTTTTTTTTTCATTTTGACTCTGCATCTTCCCTATATATCAACTTTTGGTTAAATCTTACTATTTTATCATAAAGAAACTGTGGCCATTTATTAGCGGACACCCTGTATATTAAAAATATTTACTAGGCGCTTTGTATCCCAATCCTTTTTTTGAATGAAAAATGTTTTAGAAAACTTTTTTAGTACTTAAACCGACGTAACCAAAGTTTATATGCCCTCTATTTTGCATATAAAATATGTTTTAGGTTAAATTTACGTATGTATATCACGTATGCCTAACTAGGATCAGAAAGCACCCGTTTCTTCGATAAAGTTCATCCTAAATAAATTACTTCTTAAATAAGGTTTAAATCCAGAAATAAAAAGAATAAAATGTGTGGATACGAGAAAAGGTATAATAGAAACAATGAAAGTGCTATAAAAGGAAATATAGTTATTAATGATACAGGGGTAAATTAATAAGTAACAAAACTCCTCTAAATATATTTTTGTTATATTACTTATAAATATACTGACCATCAAGTACAATGGTTAATAAACTTATTTGTTTAAGTACAAAATTTACTTATAATATGTACCTACAGCACAATATTGTATATAGTGCTTTCCAATTAAAACAAGCCACCATATAATTCTATTATTTATACACGTCAATTTGTTTTATTAGCAAGATACATTATAAAAATTTACTTGTTTTTTAGAATTATCCCCACACACCATCAACATCAGTTCCGGTTTAGCCGGAAACGATCTTAACTTTCTTATTTTTAATAGGACACCCGGTATATTTTTACTTATTTGAATAAATAGTAACATTTCAAATACACTATTACTTTTTAATTTTTGAATATTTTTAATTTTGATACAGAGTGCAATACAATAAAACCGTTAATAAATTTTGGACCGTTAGTAGTCACGAAAGAATTGCTAGTCACATCTTATCAGTGTTACTGTTTTTTCAAATTAGTAAAAATATACTAAGTGTCTCATTTAAAATAAGAAAGTACAGATTTTTTCCAGCCACAAGTGATATAAAACAAATGAATTTACGAAACAACGCACATGTATTGAACATATCTACGTACAAAATTTTATCTTGATATTGTATTGTGGGCTTAGGCTAAATTTCCTTGAAAACTGCTGATCCGTTTTGAAAAACTAAAAACTATTAAAGTGCAAATTTATAACTCTTTCAGATAAAGTATCAGTATCACGTCACTTTCTTCTCCATTTTAACGGGTTATTTAGGGAAACTAATATTGTCATATCATATCACACCATTTACCTTTAATCCGGAACGGTTCTTAATTCGTACTATTAGAATCATACAAGCTAATTTATTTATTTTGGTTTTAGTGCTAGTAAATATTCTGGAATTTTTAAAAATACGAACTATTTAATTTATTTGCTTTTAAAATTAGTTACACAAAAACAATGCGTCTTAAAAAGCAATGCTATAAAACATATTTGTGTTTTAAATAAAACATTTTATCTATTGAGTCCAAAAATAAAACGATTTTCCAAAAGTATTCTAATATTATTGTTCCATAAATCCAGCTAAACATACTTTTACCACAAATATAAGTAAATTTGTTATTGTTAGCTTATTCACCTAACCGAATAATTATTAGTTTTTGAACATATTGTTGCGTGTTAACTGTATACAAGATAACGTAATAAGTATATTGATAACAAAATCGATCAAGCAGGATTTATGAACGAACTTAAAAACATAGTAAAAAGTAAATTAATGGTACCTGTGCACCTGACGCATGGAGAAAGTAATCCGTTTCGTAAGTTACTCTTTGGCCTGACTACTTAAAAGCTTTCGATTTGCCTAAAGATCTAGTTGGGTTTTGCCTGACCAATCTATTTATTTAAAACGCGAAGCCAAAATTTAGTCACTTCGTTAGATAGTTCTGCTGCATTAACACGATTTTTTTTTAATGGTTCTTTGATTACTGAGGCGTTCTAACGCTACTTTTTTCTATTAAGATTTTTTTGTAGAAACAAAATATATGATATGAATGCATAAATACGCTTGAATGTAACTGCTGACAAAGTCGTAGACATTTTCACGTTCCAGAAAAACAAATTTTGTGTTAGCTTGACATTTCTTGCGACTTTGTTACCGAGGGATACACAATTACTTATCTTGCTCAATGTGTAGTATTGGTAAACGATCGCCTGATGTAACACAAATAATAGGTTATCAATATCGCTGCCGAGAGTATCTGCCGCACCTGCTGACTTGATGCCATTTATTTCATTATTTTGTCCCTGCGTTTTTTTTGCTAATTATAATATTAGTCTTTTTAATTTACTTACACGTAATCGGGTTTAATCTAGTAATAATTTAAATTAGTATGTACTTAGGACTGGCAATGTCCGAAATTTTCTTGAATTAAAAGTTCTTTTTGCATTGCGCTAAGTTTTCTACTTTCAGTAACTAGATTGAACCAAAACCAATAAGGAGTACCTAATTATTATAAAGAACCACTACATCATCGCTCTTTAGTGTAGACAAATAAAGGTGTGTCTACACTTGGCAAACTTATAAAGGCGCAAGCTATGACCGTATGACGTTCACATTTAACGAACGTAAAGTAATGGAAAAATTAATTAATTCACAAATTCTTAAGTACTTAGAAAAACACAAAATTTTGCACGACAGGCAGTATGGATTTCGCCACAAAAGATCTACAGCAGATCTTCTTTCCTTCGTATCACACTGTTGGAATAAGTCTCTTGAGTTTCTAGGTGAGTCCCAGATCGTTGCTCTTGATATATCCAAAGCTTTTGACCAGGTCTGGCATGCCGCACTTCTTAATAAACTTCCCTCCTATGGTCTTTCAACTAAACTCTGTACTTGGCTCTCTAGTTATCTATCTGATCGACGTATATCAGTTATTGTGGACGGCCATTCTTCAAGCTTTCACCAAGTAAATGCTGTAGTCCCTCAGGGCTCAGTTCTGGCACCAACATTGTTTCTTCTTCACATCAACGACCTTCTCTCGTCCACAACTAATTCCATTCATAGTTTCGCCGACGATAGTACCCTTCACTCCAGCTTTCAGGTCCCTAAACCCATCACTAAACCTGACTTGGAAAATAAACGCAGAGCTATGCAGATATCTCTTTCGCAGGATCTTAATTTAATATTGGATTGGGGCGCCAAAAATCTCGTCCATTTTAATGCATCCAAAACACAGTCATGTTCCTTGTCGCGAAAAGAGTCATCAAATACTCATCCTCTACTTATGAGCGGCCAAGTTCTACAGAGCAAAGACACCTTCAATCTCGTGGGCGTCACATTTGAAAGTAACCTTAACTGGCATAAACACATTGTATCTATAGCCACGGCAGCTTCAAAAAGCTTGGATTTCTCTTTCGAGCTAAAAAGTATTTTTCCGCTTCTAATTTATACACTTTATATGTGTCCCAAATCCGACCTCCCTTGGAATATTGTTCTCATATCTGGGGCATGGCGTCCCCAACAACCCTGAGCATTCTTGATTCTATTCAAAGAAGGGCTATTCGTCTCATTAATGATCCTTCACTTACAGAAAGGCTTCCCTCTCTTGCCCATCGTCGGGCTGTGGGCGATTTATCGCTTTTTTATAGGTACTTCCATGGCTTCTGCTCTGAAGAATTGACCAGTATAGTTCCTCCACTCACGGTTCCCAACAGACAAACTCGTGGTTCCGCGCGTATGCATCCCTATACGGTCCAACTGGACAGGCCCCGAACTTCTCACTTTGTTCGTTCTTTTATCCCTAGAGTTTCTAGATTGTGGAACCTGCTGCCCGCGAAGGTCTTTCCTTCCCCCAAATCTTCAAGTATTTAAGTCCCGTGTCAACAAACTCCCTCTTACCTCGCTTAAGACACCCACGGTACGTTAGTATTTAGGCTTTTAGCCTTCGTGGTTTGTCCAAAGATAAAAAAAAAAAAAAAAAAAAACGTATGAGTGCAGTGTCGTTTGCCTCCATTCATGCCCAACGAGAGGGCGTTGAAGGCGGTACAAATTACCGGGGCCCGGAGCGGTTGGGGGGGCCGCGCGGGATGAAAAACGTAAAAGTAATGTAAAGAATACATTCTAAGGTGGTTTTTTTAAAGTGAGGATTTTTTGTTCTTTAACTTTTTTAAGGGATATTTTTGAAAAGAGGTACGACATTGCAGAAAGTGAGGCCCTTTTTTGGGCTATTTCACTTTTTAAGGGGGCCCCGCAACCTTGACATGTACCGGGGCCCGGCTCGGCTCGGCGGCTCTGCCTCCATTTAATCAATTATTTGCTGCCAGTTTTCTTTTACCGCATGTATGTTTATACGTACACATCCCAAACCCAATTCATTAAAAGGGAAAGCTATGATAGTTAGAAGGAAGTAGAAAAAGCCAAAACGGAACAAGTGGGGGTGGACAGGGTAACATATTGACTACTTTCTTGAAAAGTTCGTCAGGTATTTTTTTATAAATTAATAAGTTTTAAGAAAATAAGATTTTTTTTTGATCCTATAATTTTATGGCCTTTTTCTAAATTAATTGCAGAAATAAGTAAGTTTTAAAAAATGAAAAAGAGATTACATTTTTACAGGCGTTGATGACGTTTTACATTATATTAACGACCCTATTTCGCAAAAACTTTTATAATAATGTCTCCGACTTTATAAAAGTAATATTCGTGGTAAGTGCACTATAAGCTCTTGTTTTAATTTTTCATCTTAGTAAAAGTATTTAAAAAGAATGTCGATTAACATAATATTTTTTTAATTTACTACAAAACAAAAATATTTATAACATTGTAGGTATGTTTTGTAATTAGATTTTGGATATTTTTTAGAATAAAGAAAAGATAATTTGTTAAAACAATATAAAATTAAAGTGGAGCATTGATATCAAAGTTTTACAATTTCACAACAGCCGACTGATGTAAAATATAATGCTATTTTAAACAGAAACAATATTTCAGAATTGTTTTTGCATACTTATATACGTCAATATATTTTACTTTACGTACAAAGTGAAAACAATATACAAAGTGGCTAAACTTGATCTTGGGATAGGATTTCTGTGTGAAGAAAAGAGATATAAATAAGCAGTATGTAAGTTAAAAAGAAATAAATCTTAACATTGCTTCTTCCGCTCTTAATTTAATTGGTTTGGAGGGGTCAGTCGAAGGGTTAGATAATGTGATCTTTTTAGATTTCATAAAATTGATTTTTATAATATCAGATTAGAGCTCAAAACAGACGGAGAGGTTTTTACCGATTCGGCGGCCGAGTGGAAGACGAAGCTGCGACTATTGTCTGTTTGTTTTAAAACCGTAATCTATTTTATGTCCCTAGGTAGTAAGTAAAGGTCAACAACTTTTAAGTTAATACAGTTTTATTGTACTTAAGTTTACTGTGCGACCCTGTAAAACTATCGGTCATTCTTATTTCATAATTGAATTAAAAAGCACTGTTTGCTTTTGTGTACCAATATGTAGCAAATTTATAATGTCTTAGTTTATCAATAATCTTACAAGTGAAACTACTCGTATCATAACAAACAAATATTCAATACGCGGACCTTAAAATATAAATATTGATAGTTTGTATTTTACCTATTTATATTTTAAAAACTACTGGTAGATTAGTGTTAAAAGTTTTTAAATAAAAAAGTTATTTAATAAAGCAAATACTAGCAGCATTTTTGTGTTTTTAGAATGACTTGAAATCTTAAAAAGGATAGTTAATGTATTATCATGTGGATATTTGATTATTAAAAGTAAGTGTTTAAATATTAATTACCTATTAAATTTTATAATATTTTTAATAATGGTCCGTAAGCCAGCAATGGATTTTCCTTATCAAACACAAACATTTAAAATATTAAATCTGTCAAATGTTATGCGTTATTTTGCTTTTTGTGCAGAACTTATTTGCTTTTAAAATAAGACATTCTACAGTGATTACTTATCTAAAAATAATGGCTTTTGGAACAACCAAGAGTACACAGGATGTTAAAAAATATAAATAATAAAACTTAAGATAATAATAAAGATAAGAGATTTCAGATACAGGGTGTTAAACTTTTTTACCAAATCGGTTTTTTATTTACATCTTAAATATGTCTGATCCAATTTTAATAAAATTTGGCAGCGTCATTTAATCTAATGGCGTCTTAGGCAGTACCTTAACAAATATTTCTGACAAAAAAATGTACCCCACTGACTTTGGTGCAAATTTTATATTTTTTTTTATAAATTAGCAGCTAAATCTGCAGCATTGTTTAGTTTTTAAGAAATAAAATAAAATCCACTTAATTTCATACCCCTGGGCTAGATAAAAAAACCTAGGGAATCTTTTTTTTGGAAATATATTTAATAGTATTTTATAAATAATTATAAAGAATTAATTTCAAACACACAAACATTAAATTAAATACGATTTATATTCAAATTAACAAATTTTCCCAATTTAAGTCTTTTTTAATTTGCAACAGTTCACAACAGTCAGTGGCGTAAATTCATTTGTCAGAATTATTCGTTGATGTACCCTTTGAGACGCCACTGAATTTGGTAAATTTAATCAAATTTTATATTAAAAAGCCTTTTAAATCTACCAAATAACAATGTCGAATTTTACGTTGCATGATATAAATTGAGAATTATTATAATAAAACACAAAAAAAAAAGGATTTTAAAAGGTTTACCACCCCGTATTTTATACGCAGTGGATTTCCAGACCCATGTTTACAAAATGTTTTCCCTATATTTTTGGATGTAGACTCTACCCTTAAATTTTCTTGACAACATTCTGTAACACCCTGTATAAATAGCTAAATGTTTTATTTAAGTAGAGAATTAAGTGAAAAGAAAAGTAGCCGTTGAACTATTTATTTCCGAAAGAGATATGGTCTGCTGTTGCGTATGCGCTATGAAACTAATTGTGTCTACATAAATACCTTAATGGATTAACATTATCCGCTCTCCCCCAGTTGTCTTTATGGCCCTACACTTTCCTAATAGAATCAACATAAAGTGACTATCCTTTTCCTTAACCAAAAAGGGCAAACGCAGTAGTTAATACCGATTTCCTATGGTCCTAATTGGTTTAACTAGTTAATTTGATTGATATTATGGAATGTACCACAGTGATTACCCGTAGGTAAAACATTTGTTTTGTTAATTTTTACTTTGCCGAGTTTTCCAAAAATAATTTTAAAACTTAAGCAAAAATAACTGTTTTTATTTTAAAGTTAGTTTAAAAAAATTCTAATTAAAAAATATGTTTCCAATTTTTTTTAATCTAGCACGTTTTTTTCTTGATATCTAATTTTACAGAAAGTAGTATAGTATCGGGCGGGCACCTTAAGTTTTTGTAATATTTTTAGGGATAAATTAATTTAGCCAAGCAATATTTTTTAAACAGCTTTATTATCATTAATTTACATGGTAATTTTAACAAAAGAAAAACTGAAAGTTCTAATGCAAAAACACATTTAAACTAACATAGAATATTGTTAATTTCTTTTAAACGGTGATTGTATCGGACACAAATTATTATTCTCATAAATAAGGTAATTATTCCTTATCGGTTAAGCTACAACAACCAAAAGTCGCATGTTTATAAGAGGGAATACCGTACATAAAACAAAAAATTAAAAATTTGTCAATATGTCAAAATTTGTCAATTCCTTATTTTTTGTATCCTATTTTTTTAAACAATTAATAACGGATTAAAAATACTTCGTGATTATTAATTTTGCAAATAATATAAAACATATGTGTTAAAATTAAAAGTTTATACAGCTTTTAAAACGAACAAACATTAGCACGAGAATATCACGCTATTCATTGCTTACCTAAATAGTCCCATCACGCTACAGGGTGGGCTAAATGCGATTTTCTTTTATAGAAAATTTATATTTGTCCTGTCTGTTAATCTGTTAATGTCTTACATAAGAACTTTTTGATTATGTTTTAATAATAGATACTTTAATATTTCATTTAACAGAAAACAATTATTTAAACGTATGCAGGTAAGTAAAAAAAAGCAAACTAAATTTAAGCCATTCAACAAAAAACGTACTTTTGTTTTCCATATACGTCCTTTCTACTTACCTGCAAATGTTATAATATTTATTTTATATTAAATAAAACATTAACTTACTTAAAATGTTTTTCGACTTTAATATTTACCAAATAAATTAGTTTGCTTATAAAATAGGATTAATGCCGTAGCTAGGCGTCGCCGATGGCGATGTGATACTTATCCATAAGGTATTGTTCAAAGTCGTTAGGACTGTGTGTATGACTGATTAAAGTCTGTTTTTTTTACATAGAGATATACAAATAACATCTTGATGTGGGATAATATTAATTAATTATAATATATTTTTTTGGTTTCCTTTTAAAGACCCTTTTTTTATTGTAATATTTTTGTTTTGTGTACGAAAATAGATTTTGTTAAACAAAATGGGACCTCGCTAATAAGACTTTGCCTACGCCTATTTTTGTCCACGCTACACCACTGAATAGAATTATATTTTACCCTTATTTGCGGTATTAAATTATAAATATACATTTTTTGCACCATTGCATTATGGTCTACTTTCTATCCAATAACCATAATGAATGACATATTATGTAATATCTCGAGACTGTTTAAAAATTTTGCATCTTACTTTATCAGTTTCGAAAATATGAGCATCTGAATTGGGTAGGTATTTTTTATTTCAAAGTACTGGCATTTTGTAGTAGGTAAAGATATTGACTTATATTTTAGGGTTATAAATCACTCGGTGGAAGCTCCAAAATGATGTGCCACAAGACCCCCCTTTCTATTTAACTTTATATCCCAAGATGACGCACAGCAGCCGTCTTAAAATTTTCATTTGTCAATTTTACTGTAAAATATAGTATTTATGGATTATTTTTTTATTGCAAAGCTTTAAATTTATAAATTAATCCGTTTAAAAAATATAGGTGGCATTAAAAAAATGCACTGTATAAATGTTTAAACAGATTTAAAAATATCCATAAATGAAGAAGGTATGAAGGATTAAAAATAAATTAAAAAACACGCCTTAGCAATTAAACAGCGCGGAATGGCGAATTGCGGCATTCATCAGTAAGTTTGGTTTAAAATAAGCAAACAGAGGACAATTTTTGTGTAGAACATACAGAAAAACCGGTTTCCTATAAAAAGCGTGAAATTTGTCCCAACCTGTACTTATGCTTACTATAAATATATTATGATGTGATGTATTTTAGGTATTATTTATTGACCTAAAATTATTATACCACACGAAATATCCCAAACATTTATTATTGCAATGTTCAATTATTATTACTCTTTGTTTTCGACTAATTAGGTAACATTGCACAATTGGGCAGATCTAAAATCATGCATGTTAATTTATATTTATAGACCTAGTCTACAAATAAAAATAAAAATATAATAAAATTATTAATAACCCTGATAAGGTGTCTGTAAATAAAACATTTCCATGAGCTATTTCAATACCTTTATCTTATGTCAAATTATTATTATCAAATTATATTTTTATACAAAATCAATGACTTCGCGTATTGCATCAGGATTATTTCCTTAGCAGTTGACCAGTATTGACCTTTATAAATTATTTTTCAATTTATTCTATATTTAGAAAAAATAATTTATTTGGGAAATACTGCTGATCCAAAAATAAGCAAAAGTTTATTTCCCTTATTTCTTTTAAAATTTTAAATATTTAATTTTTAAGAGCAGTTTAGACGTTTAAAATTAAAGTCAATAGTAATTTATAGTTTATTCTTTAATAAAATTGGATGTAAAATTTTTAGTGTTAGTGAAACAAAATTGAGGTAGGTGTGAATTTGCTGAGATATATAAAAATTAATAAATTTCAATAGTATTATTATGTATATAACATAAGAAGCTCCAAATCAAAATGCAGTTTTTAAAAAACACAATTTTAGCAGTATCTGGCAATTTTTACTTTGCTTTTTAATATTTATGTTTAAAAAGTATTTTAAATCGAAATATACTATATTTTAAATATACATATAAATATAGTAATTTTAAATAAATGACTTTCCAAAATTCATTAATAGAAAACGAGCAGTAAAAATTGTGAAGTATTCTAAAAATTGCGGTTTTTGATTTGGTGCTCCTTATATTCTTGTAAATAGTGTTAATTTACAGTCGCGTCCATGAAGACTTTTCGGGGTAATACCACAAGTGCGTTAAACTGCACAAGTTTATTTTTTGTTGATATTTTAAAATATATTTTTTAAAACAACGAAAAATATTATCAAATGTAGTTTTTAAAGAAAAACAAGTTTTTTCTTAATTTTCTGGCTAACTTTAATCGCACGTGTGGTATTTAGTGAAAAAGAATAAAAGAAAACAAATTTATAAAACCTATTTGTTATAAATAATTTTGGGTACTTATAATATCATACAGGATTAAACATGGTTAGGTTAAAGTAAGCAGAATGAAGAAAAATTATTATTTCTTTGACAAGTTGGACCTTTAAAAGTTTGGCTTCTTTTTCTCGTAAAATAATCCTGTCGAATATCATTTGGTAAAAAAATCTTGTTTTATTTAAGTTTGTGTAATTGGTTAACAAACTAAAAACTCTTAACATAACTGTGATACTAAACAGATAGCGATTTTACCATACTGAGAAATGTTTTTTATTTTTTACACGAAAACCATACAAAAAAGAGTCAAAGGACAAAATTTGTTTTAAATTAACGAAAATCTAAAATAATTTTTTGTAAGGAAAATGCAATGTCGTGCCATTTTTTTCATTAAAAATATTTGCAGTAAATCCCTCACCGACGACACTGACAAAAAATAATTTTCTTCTTATACGTCAGAAAATATCCTTTGATGCATGGAAGCTTCCCCAGTTTCCCCAAAAATATCTGTATTGTAAAAAACTATTGTCTTTTCCAAATTTTAACACTCTGTAGTTCCAAAAGTAAGACGTTTATTTGTTCATAAACCGTTTTTTTCAATTTCTACGTGATATTTTTCTGGGTCACATAAAATTTCCGCCTTATTTATTTTTCAGGAGATACTAACTTAGAATTAGTACATAAATAAATTACCTTTTCATGCATAATAAATATTCATTATTTTGTTTTTTAATCGAAAATATTACCCTATATTATCCAGTTGACCAGATTTGTCAGGGATATTGGGATATTTATTGTGTTCTAAAATATGTATATTTTTAGATTCTTATTGAAAATATCTGGTATTATTACAATAATAATATTTTTACTATTACCTTTAAAAATTTATTGATAATATTAATAGTATTAAAAAGTAAGGTGAGCTATATTTTGCGTAAAATTAGAGTATTCCAACACATATCTTTTTTTTTCACTTAGGATTTTTTTCTTGTTTATAAAATAAAGATAAGCCAATGTAACCAAATTCCCAATTTTAAGTTATTCTTATGACCTAGTAATATACTAAGTCAGTAAAAAGTACCGCAATTCTTTGAAGATTTTTTAAAACCGCTTAAGCTGTATTAAAAAATTTGTTAAGTGCCAATCGAAGATGTTTCGGGCATTTCAGTGTTGGGTTGTAATCAAATACTAAGGATTTGAATACCAAGGGAAAAAGTATTTGAAAACCAACTTTGGGTATTTATGAATATGAAGAACAAAAAAAGGTCATCATTCCTTAAAAAACATTTTAACTTACTACATTAACATTCCTTAATCACTACCCAACTCTGCAGCACTTTTTGCCAGATTTTGCAGTTTTGTGCTACACGTCAATTTTTCGGGGTCAAATTTATTTCTAAATTTTCAAAATTATATCTCTGTTAGTTGGTTAGATGTGACTTACTGTATTTTTAGCAAGACGTACCTAAGGACCTAAATATTTTTTAAACCGCTAAAGCTAAAATTACGAAATTTGGTATTTGTGGGATTCTAGGCATGCATAATTAAACAGAGATTTCAGCACTGTTGGCAGATTTAAATAAAAATGCGGTGCCTTCTTCTCGACAAATAATATCGTGGGAAAAAAGTCTTCACCTTTCCTGCGAGACCCTTTACCCCTTACTATTATACTTTTATTAATGCAAAATCTCTATGGCGCAAGTGATACTTAAATTTCGACATATATAAATAAAAATATAAAATTTAGTATCTTATAAGTCTACAACTTTACAGGTGACAAATTTAAGAAATATAATAGCAAAATCAACACAGCAGCATAAAATGTTTTTAATAAAAATTTAAAATAATATTTTCAAGGATTAAATTAAATTAAATTTAAAATATACCTTTTAAAGCAGGGAATAAATAATTCATAAAATTTGATTACCTAAAAGGCGAGCGTTATACGTAAGTGAAAAAAATGTTAAACAACTTAATCAGGCGAAAATAAGTAACTCTAATTTACCTTCTGCAAATTTAATAAGCAGGTGTAGGGCGCATTTTTCCGTAAGATGTCTTTTTCAAAATATTAAATAATAATTGTACAATTAAGAAGTATTTTACCATCCAACAAAACGTAATTTTTTCATTCGTTAAAAATTGGTAAATTAAATTAAGGTATGTTTATTGTTAAATATTTAAAATATGTATTTTTTTTATTCCAATTTAGGATACAAAATCATATGTGTGGTAAAAGTTTAATCTTTTATTTTAACTTGCAAGTTTTAATAAAAAAATTAGTATGACTTTTAATATTTTATTTCTATCAATGGCGTCCGTGAGGGATTAGCAATAAATTATTTTTAGTATAAAAGTAATACGAGACTGATCTTACTAGACTTCTTGACCAACAATTTGTTTGTATAAAAATAATTTTAAGACGTTAAAATCTTATTATTATTTTTAAACATTATATATTAAAATCGTAAATGAAAGTGCCAAGGGTCTATATAGTTGAAACCTGAAGTTGGGTAGAAATATAATAAAAAGTCATGCAGAATTTTTTTAAGGGTTTTAGGTTGTTTTTAATTTTTCGTGCAATTAGAAAAGGATCTTTCTCAAATAGTTCTAAAACCGCTACATTAATTTCTTATCTTCTTACAGTACGTTGCACTAATATATCATAATATGTACGGGTCTATTTCAAAATTTTTATTTCACACCTTTTATGGATGTGTAAAAATGTTAAATCACAAATTTAAATAAATTTTGTGACATTTATTGCATGATATTTATGTCAGACAGCTAATGTAAACGATCAAAAAATTATGTCTGATATAAATTTTTCATTGTTTACAACGGTCAGAATTTCTGTCTGACATAAATCTCATGCAATAAATGTAGATGATGTAAACCTACCATAAAAATTCGTTAAATAGACCATATTTTTTAATAATGTTAATTTTATTGACTTTTAAACGTAAACGTGACAACGGATCTATGTAGGCAGGGCTGGATTTAAGAGGGGGCCAGGCGGGGCCCTGGCCTCGGGGCCCCACACCGCTGAAAAAAGAAAAGGAAAGAAATTTACAGAAAATTGAAACGATGTCATTGGTGGGGACCTTTTCTTTTTTTGTTTTCTTGGCTTCGAAATTGAAATTTAAGTGGTGAGAACCTCTTTTTTGCTTTTCCACTTTTTAATTTTTTTATTGGTACAAAATTTATTTTATGAGAGGGCCCCCACAAGCTTGTTGGCCCGGGGCTTCCACATCCCTAAATTCGGCCTTGTATGTAGGCAAAATCTGCTTCTAACCAACGAAATACGACTTTTGCACTAAAGGGACTAAAGCGGTTACTTTAGTTCTTCGTTTCAGAGACTAGGTAAAATGTGCATTTTTTACACCTCAAATACCTTTGCAACCAACCGTTTTGCATAAAATAGTTTTTGATCGTGTGCCTTAATATTTTTAATTTTTTGTACTATTTTTTTTTTGTAACAGTGTATTTTTATTCATTGACAAATTGTATCCTCAAGTCCAATCTAACCTACTTTAAAATCCCACATTTTTAAATAACAGCAATTGTTATAGGTATCCAACAAAACAAAAAAATTGAGTTCCATGCTTGTTCATAATGGTATTTTGTTCCTATAAATACGAGCCCCTTCTCAATGAAGTTGACCCAACCTATATAAATAAATATTTATAAAGGACTCCGTGGCATTTGCATTAAAAACCCGCATCGATAGAGTTCTTTAATATTATAGTATGTTATAGTCCCATTCCTACTGGTAATATTTACATAAAAATTTGGGGGATCACCGGTAATATTTTGGATTTAGGGCTTTCCAAAATTACGTCAATGTATGGTATAAATAACATTATATTAAATATTGTTTTTAAAAACATAGATAGAAAATCAAAATTTGGGTTATTTGATTAAAAATACATACTATAAGAGCAAGCAGTTTTGGTTCATCGGCGAGTAATGTAATAAACAAACAAGCAGTATTAGTCACCTATATTTACATGGTGGTATTTAGTTAGACTCTCTATTTTCCTTAAATTGCCAATGTGTTATGTTATTTAACTTAACCGGTATATTTCAAAGATAGAATAACCTTTGAAGTTTGCAGTCCCGCAAAGTATCTGCAGGGTAGTCCAAATCATACCCTAGAAAAATTGTGCCAATACAACCACATTAAACATTATTTTTACCATCAAATGAATGTTAAAACAATTAAGGATAATTTTTTTGTGCCCTTTGAATCTTTTAATAAGTTTTGATAGTTTAAGTTTTTGGGAAACCTAGAGGAAACAAAACAAACCTAACATATTTACATATTTTAGCTGGTTGGGCCAACTTCACTAAGAGGGCTCGTACATATTTGGATTTTATACAGAACTTGGCACTCATTTAGATGTCTATTCTTTTGGCGGCGAAACCCGCAGCCAGCCATAAATTTAGTATTGAACTTGGCTCACCTTTTCCACACTTATGTTTTTGGTGGGATTTAAATATCCAGAAACATCCCGGATTTGTTTGCAGAGAAGTTGTCCATCTGAAAACCAAAATAATTATTAAAAGAGAGGACAATTTGACCTAAAAATATTATGCACTTAATTTTTTCATCAATCCAGCGTCATGGAAAAAACGTTATCGTAAAAAATTAGTATTAGTTTTTGTTGATTAGATACGTGCACATACGTCGGCATCGAACGGACGGTACGGATCGGAAAAAAGAGTCTCAGTGAAATTAAATGAAACAGCGCACGTATGTACAAACGGTGGGCACTGGATTAAAAAATCCTGCAAGAACATACCAACTTGAATAAAAATTCTGCCGATACAGTTCCGGATGTTGATGCAGCTTAAAGATTACGTTATTTAACAAGTATTTAAGCCGATTTCTACCTGAAGGTTTTAATATAGGGGTTTCCCCCCTCGTAAAAAAGCGCTGGCTTTAAAGATTTACCCATGACTTACATATAATTAGCATGTGCCTGTGTGTCATTTAAATTTACTAAAACCGTTTTTTTCGATCCGTACCGTCCGTCAGTTGCCGACGTATGTGCGGGTACCTTATACACATGTTAGTGGGTATTTAAATATTATTTAATTAATAAAAGTAAATATGTTTAATTATTATTTAAAATATTTTTTTCAAATCATAATACTGGGCCAATATTTAATTTCTTTGCAATTTGCAACAATTTCCCATTTTCCGTTTCAAAAGTTTTACGTAATATGACACAGAATATAAAAAGGCTTCAATTTTAAGCTTTTCTAACCAATATATTTTACAACTTAGAAACACGTTTTCACATAGCTTTATTTTTAGGAAGTCATTTTACTTCAGTTGACAGCATATTAGGATTTTTCCTATACACCACAACTTTTACTCCTCTTTTAAAACATGATCCACTACCGGCCGTCATTTTACGGATGGGTTATTTTTCTTTTGTGTCGTCTGCGTCTTTTTTGTCTGATGCACTCAAAGCGGCTTTGAAGTAGATCCGGTGTGTTACGGATACAAAATTTTGATATCAGTCAGACAGCCACATCTAAGTTTGTCGAGTAAATACATATCCATAAATTTAATTAGCATATATTTCAAACTTTGTGTACAAGGAAAAAAGCGTTTATTTCTTACTTTGCGCGGTAGAAATAACTAATTTTTTTATTGTTTAAGAGTCCACAACTGCTGTAAATCTGTCTGTAGGTCCAATAGACCCAGTTTTTTGGCCCAAAAAAGCAAGTTACACTACAAAGCACCAAAAAACATGTTTGAGTGACCTATTTTACAGGCATCGTTGCACATTTTATTTAAAGAAACAAATGTTTTAATTTTTAAATCTACTAAAATGTTATTGACAGTACAGTTTTATTTTTATCCACAAAGTTATACATACAGGGGGCTATTTGAAAACGAACTTTGGGGTCGGACAGGTCACTTTTGATTTCAGGAAAACCCTCTGGCAAGGGTGAGATTTACCTCCAAAACCTTTAATAGGGGATGTGACCTATTTTGAATGTCTCTCGACCCTGATTACAGCTGCCAAGTTTGATATCTCTGTTATAGTTTCTGGTGATATCAAAGCTTGCTAAAATTTTTATTTCTATTTTTCTATCTATTTATGTATGAAGATTAAATTATCTGTAGAGCAAGCTTCTTTAATCTAAAGGGATATGAAAAAGGTTAAACATTTTTGAAATGAGATATCAATTACTTTCTGGAGTAGATGTGATTTACCCCTAAAATTTAAGAGTAAATCACAACCCCGCTATATCTCATTTTAAAGATAATCTTATCTTTATCATAACCCCAATAGTTTAATGTAGCTTTCTTTTACAGGTAATTTATCGTAAATCATTCAATTTTAGGCTCATGTCAACGAAAATAATAGGAGAGACTTTAAAATTGGCAGTTGTAATCAGGGTCAAGAACCTTCAAAATTAGTATCATTTGACTCCTTTTTCTATTTAACAAAATGGGGTTGATTCTCACCCCTGCTAGAGGGTTGCAGTTCGGGGGTAAAACTGGCAAAAAAACGTTTTCTTAAATAACCTGAAGTGCCTAAAATAAGCTCTTTTTTTTTGGCCACCCTGTATAAAGAGAGGGTATGACTTTTTAAATTAAGGTTTAAAGCATACTCAAGTTTTTTAATACTTTTGTCACTATTCTCTATATATTATCTACGTTTCTGTTCCGCTTTAAAGGCACAAAAAAAACAAACAAAATAATATAAACACATATTATTACGTCAATTATACAAAATAATAATAATACTAATAACCTGACTAACAATTGTGTAACTTATTTACAAATATGTACCAGAAATTGTAATGCTTCGGCATCAAAGTCAAAGTTACGTTTTAAGTATTATCCGTGTATTATCCTATTGACAGTCCCGGATCCTCGTTTCTTTTAAAGGCGGGGCAGAAATTGCCCTTTGCTGTCCTCTCCCCTCTATCGGCTATTTTTTATCTTAAAGTAAGCCTTGTTTTTGTTTCTAGTAAATACTTACATCTAAATTTTTTCAAAGGTCGTATTTGCTCACCTTACTTTTATAATATATCGATGTACAGGCATGAAATATTAAACTCATTTAAAAAAATCAGCAATTTTAATTTATTTTTTTATTTCTATATTTAGGAAAAGTCAAAATCACTTAAAAAAAAAACAAACAAAAAATTGAAAAAAAAATACGATCCCAGATTTTTTGATTAATTATTAACTTAAAGTCTTTGTATATATTAATGATTAAAAGAATTGTTTTTTATTATTTTTTACTATTATATTTTTAGTAGTAAATTAAAAAATAAAGGTACTCATCTGGTAAAATTTTAAATTCACTTTTTTTATATTTAACAAAAAGTAACTTTCACTTCTTTAAATTTAGAATAAAATATAATAATAAAATAATAAATATTGCCTTTTTCTGATTTTTTACGCTTCAACAATACCAACCCAGCAATCATTGGTCGTAGAAACTTTAGCTTTGCTGATTTCTTTCCCTGTTAGATTTTAAAGATAATTAGGTTAATTTGTCTGTGAAGCTCTAAAAAATTTTCTTTTGGTATCTGTTTGCGTTCATAAATTTATGTAAACTTGTAAAAATAAGATTTTATTTAGAAAAATCTTTGACAACTACTCTTTTTTGTCTGTCTGACTGATCAAGTCTAGTACACTAGACCGAGTGATGTGTAGGGTGTCCTAAATTCGAAGGTGACCATTGGGATTTCGAAAGCCGTATAACAGATACAAAGTCAATAAAAATGGGGCAAAGTTGCGTAATAAAGGGCTCTTTTGGGAAATAATAGACCCTATTACGCTCTTTACGCTCTTAATCGGAGTTCTTTTATACAGTATTTAAATGAATATCCATATGAAAAATAATAATAAATAATATCAGCTGAGTATGATACATGTAGTATAGTCTTAGGCCGAGTTTATAAATCAGACTTTAATTTTAGTATTAGTAATAGTATTTAACCCAAATTTAGAATTTTTTTAATGGAAGTAATTAGCTACATTTAACAAAAAATAAGTAATAAAACTTGAGTAAAAAGGAGTTACCGGTTCTAACCTTTTTGTGGCACATAAGCAATTAATAACTTTTCTATTTTAGTATTTAAGTTTTGGATTTTAAAGAATTTCAAGGTCGTTTTTTAAGACCAGAAAATAAAATTTGATTTATAAACACTTTAATTTAAATGTTTGTTCTTGAATCTTGTCACTAATAGCTAATACTAATAAGAAAATTAAATTTTGAATTATAAACCCGGCTTTACAATTACGCGTTCTTATGAATATTATAATAAACCCAGATCGTAATTTAGAAAATGAATTAAACTGCTCCCAATTACGCAACCTTTCCCTAATTTAATTCACTTGGTATCTCCTACAGTTTTCAAATTCCAAATGCTCACCGTCGAGTTTGGTACACCCAGTACTCATCTGCTATGCTTAAATTTACCGCCCCTTGAAGGTGGCGCCCGGGGCAAACAGCCTGGGTTGCCCCTCCTCAGAACCGGGGCTGTTTATGAATATAAATTAAAAATTGTTTCATTGATTTTTAAAATTTGATCTTTGTAACGTTTGTAATTGTAGATCGAATTTTGGCTGTATAGCTAAAACCAAAAGCCAAAACAAACAAAAAAAAAAGATTAAAATTTGATATAATTATAAATTTGCTTCAATTCTCTTTGATAAGTAGTATTAAAGAGAAGTTTTATTTAAAAAAACATTATCTTCAACTTTATTGCAATTAAAAGCTTAAACATTCTTTCGCATTTATAGTGAGAAACACAATATTTATTTAAAAAATTAAAATGGGTTTAACGCATTATATTTCTAATATTGGAACCGCTGATCATACTTACCCTATTCTTATTTCTTTAATTGAAAAATGAACTAACATACAGGATGTTTTATTTAAATGAACATATGATATGGATATTTTTAGAGCACCCAGTGTAATTTTTCATAATTTTAATTTTTTTTAAATCAAAGAATCTACATACCTATGCCTATAATTTTTTGTTTAGAATTTAATACCGTTATTGTACTAGAGTCCGATGCGTGTGTTGTGTGCCACCCTGTTGTTAGTACGTGATTTTTAAACAGGCAAAAAAAGAGATTTAAGGTGCTATGGACCCAAAATAAATTTTGTGTATTATCTGTCTACTTAAAAAAAAACTTAATTTGTCTTACTAATTAGTACTTATTGTCTTAATAAAGTCAAGAGACCTAACACCGCAGGTAATCTATATACATGGTAAATATATTTAAAAAAAACTTAAAATACATTGGTGTTTGGATCATTTACGAGGTAACCATAGGACGGACGCAAGAATTTTTTTCTTATAATGTTTTCCTATTTTTTTAAGATCTTTTAATGGATGCTTCATTTAAAAATATGTACTTTTTGTCCTACCCTGTATATTACTATCAGTATTACAACTGATAAGATCTTTAAAAGAGCTTTCAGAAAATACCGCATTCTTAGTTTTAAAAATATGGCCATGCAAATCAGGTATTTGGGTCATTTTTAAAGTACCGCCAGTTTGTAAAGTACTCACCAGGAACTTTTAAAAGAAGTGCCACACGACTCCCCATTCATTATTATTTTTCATCCCAAGATGGCGCCCATCCGCCATCTTAATTATTGCAACTATCATTTTTACGACGAAAAGTAGTTTATATCCTTCCATTACTCATACCCAAATTTTATTATAGAAAAATTAAGGGTACGAAAGTTAGCAGGGGGCGCTATTTACGTCGACACTGTATGTGCATCTGGATTTTTAAACTTTTATTATTTTTACATTTTCTGACAGCGCAATGCTCTATACAGCCGCCCTCTCGCACATATCTGTAGAAACTGTTTTACACATATATGTGGGACCATCGGCTTAACGTTTCTTCCAAAGTACTGAAGAGAGGTTAACTAGGTATTGTTAATATAATAGTGAATTGGCATTGCCTTCTGTAAGGTTACGCAAGTTTTAAAATGTTGATGTATCTTTCAGAAATGAAACTTGAATTTCTTGGGTATGGCTGGCATGACTAGCGAGGCTGGCACGTTAGCCACAACATCACGCTTGCCATTTTTTAACATATATGATGTATTTTGAAATTTATTATAACTATTATTAAAATAGATATTTTATTTTTCAGACTCAAATCATGCGCGCTACCATCTATCTTATATGTGCAGCACTGGTGGTCGCCGTACGTAGCGAGGAGAACCAAAATTATATGGGATTGGAACCTGTGAATGTAGCTGCTGATCCAGAAACAATAAATTATCTCCTTCCTAAACTAGCTGCAAAATACAGACCCAGCAGCGAATGGAGGGGAGTAACGGATCCGAGATTTTACGTTTTGACAGAAATGGATTCAAATGAAGTTGACAATCAGGTTAGTTTTTATAAGTATTTTATTTTCGTTAGACGAGTAAAAGTTAACGTTTTTGTATTTTGTATCATTAAGCCCTTCGCTGATTTTTACTTAAATTCTTGAATAAATGGTTTGTTCTGGGTCGCTGATCACGATTTTTTTATTTTTATTTTTATTTATTTTTTTGAAAATGTAAACCTATGCATTATCACAATAGCCTTGAGAATGAAACTATTCTCGTCTTCACTACATAGAGTGTGTCCGCCCAAGTTGTATACATATGGAAAACTTTATTATTATTAATGTTACGAAAAAGTTATTCTTTACAAAAAGTTCTGCATGGTCGGTCTAAGAACTAATATGCAATCATCAGTTTTTAGTGGTATATGAGGTGTCTCAAAAATAAGAATTTTGTTCGAGAGGAAAGTACCGTTATTTTTAATAATATTAAAAATTATTATAAAGATAAAATATTTAGAATATAGAAATAATTTTAAAATATGCAAACTTGTTTATTTAAAAGAAAAACTTTTTTAAATTGTTTGATGCGATAATCGATGAAAATTTAAATTTGTTCATTAGTAAATATGTATTTAAACATTTAATATATAAAGAATGCTGTGAAATGAACTGTAAATGACAGCAAGAAGTCATAGTTACTTTGTTATCGCATAAAATGTTTTTCTTGTTAATGAAAGAATTCGTATTTCTTTATAATAATTCTCTAGTATTGTTAAAAATAAAGGTACTTTTCCCTTGAACAAAATTCATATTTTTTAGATAACTCTGCATACCACTGAAACAACTGAATATCTAATGATTGCATTCTATGTTTTAGATCATGCTGAACTTTTTATAAAGAATAACTTTTTTCGTAAAATTAATAATAAAAAAGTTTTTAGTACAACTTAGGCGAATACGCTGTATAGTAAGGGAGGTAGCGCTATGTTTTTATACCAACTTTATACCAAATAAATGATTATCTTTAGCCGTAGTGTTAAATAATCATTCGCGGGTGAAGTTAACGGTGCCAGCATCAGAAAGTCGTTAAAAAAATAACTTTAAGTATTTTCATACCGTGTCAAAATTTATGTGACAGTTAGGTATTGAGATTTTAAACTAAAAAATAATGGTCAGCTGTATTGAATATGGTGGATCGTACGTCGGTCACGTATACGATGTGATCCATTAAGTGTTTAATAAATTGGCAAAACTAAAAACTTAACAGTAAAGTACTCTAATTTCCAAAAATTAAACAAAATGGTAAACAGATAGAATTATTTAGAATCAAAAGTTATGCCTAAATATTAAGTCATGGCCTCCTATTTAAATTTCGAAAATGTTTTGGAAAAATGTAAATAAACGCTGTATGATACTAGATTTTATCATTTCTGATTTATTATTTCCTTAAAGCAGCTACAACTCAATTTATGTCCAAACCAAGAAAAAGCAATGCTATTTGGACTTTATTTAATTTTTAGATGTAAAACATGCCCTTAAATTTTCTTTATAACATTCTGTAACACGCTGTAGAAGAAAAAGGCCCGACAAGAGGGCGTTGAAGGCGGATCAAATTAGCGGGACTCCAAGGGAGCGGATCGGGGACGGAACACCTGAATATATATAGAAAATAGTACCGACCTCCATATTTTGATTATCTGGATGGCCAGGCACGACGAAAGGGCGTTGAAGGCGGTACAAACTACCGGATCTGAAGTCAAGGGGGACTCGCAGGATAAAACAATTTAGGATAAAAGGGCGTAAGTTCGCAACCTTTTTTGTTATATTCTATGGAAGAGTGGCAAAACAAAAAGAGAAGAAAACACGTTGTTTGGTTCTATATATGGTCTCAACATGGGTAGTCAATTATTTCTCTCTTGGTACAACCTTATCGTTGGTATTTCAGGGATAAAGGGGCCGTCCTTTCTCTTTGTACCAAGGCCCGATGTTGCTCTTGGCGGCCCTAAGAAAAAGCGCCAATACAATAAAAACGTACAAAAAGTTAAATTTTAAAACTTTTTAAAGATGTTTGTTTCAAACAGATAATTAAATTATTTTTCGGTCAATTATCTTTAAAACCGTAATTAACCCTTAGGGAATAATAATGATAATTGGTCTTTGTGTTCATGTCTTACGTGCTAAGAATGGTTAATAATGTAAATTTCAATATACAGGTTCTTTCATCTCTATTTATACACAAATACCTTCGACCCTACAACTACTACAAGAGAGTTGTTGCTAAGTGATGTACGTAAAACTATAAGAAAAACAGAAACTTCTGTATTTTATGCAAAATTTTCATTTTTTATTAAACAAAGTTTTTATGGTCAAGTGATATTGTTAGAATATTATGTACATTTTAACAACTTTTAAATATATTAAAATTTATATTAAAAATGTATGATGGATTATACGTCAATTATTGCTATAGTAAATAGAACAAGTAAGTATACAGTGAGGATTTTAAAATTTCCCTCCCCCACTTAATATTTTAAACAGGACCATATATTAAGATCGGGTAATTTAGTTTAAAGGATAGCACAAAAGCTACATTTTGGCATTAAAAACAATTGTTGGCACGTGGCCTAATGCCACAGAAGCACTATAAACTTTATTTTTTC
The DNA here is from genome assembly GCA_014170235.1 of Listronotus bonariensis. NCBI lineage: Eukaryota > Metazoa > Arthropoda > Insecta > Coleoptera > Curculionidae > Listronotus > Listronotus bonariensis. Next base: position 45,347 of record JACEGR010005795.1, read on the forward strand.
AAATAAAAAGGGGGTAACTTAGCAGCTCATTTAGTAGTTTAAGCTCAAGTTTTCAAATCACGATATTTGCAATATTCAAAAGTTAAGGAGAGTTTAAATAACGGCACTGCATGTAAAAATTGGATCTAAATTTCAAACGTTGGCAACTCTGAAACGACTGTGCCGATTTTCAAAAATGAACCGGCGTTAAACAGTAAACTAAATGGCCCTTAAAAAAAGGTGCTATATGACCCCCTCTTTTTCCATTAAAAAAAAGGTTGATAGAGCCCCTTGGCACTAGGCCACGCAAACATAAAAAAATATGTCAAAAGTAGTTTAAGTGGCACCTTTTTTCCAAAATTTTACCCAATTTCAATATTTTGCCTCATTCAAAAGATAAAGGAAAAAAATATTATTTTAAAAATTCTTACTGTTTGTCTAAAAGAACTTATCTTCTTATGAGTAATAATTACAATAAAACAAAAATATTTAATTTATGGTGCATAATATATTTTTGATGTAAAAATAAATTAACCGTCAAAAATTCCACTAAAAAAACCTACTTGACTAGAAAAACTTTAATTTTGATACACCTTGTATATTTTTTAATACTGTCAATAAAGTTAGTCTTTACAACCAAATGTTTTTTGGGTTGGGACACAGTGTGTAATCCTAAACTTTTTTGACTCATATAAAACTTGGGTAAAATCAAGAACTAAAGTTTATACCAGTCATTATACATTTACAAAGCAAGTAACAAAACTACCAAATAAATCCATGAGGAAATGCAGGAAATGGTCAGTGGGTTACAAAATAACAGCAATTGAAAAGACAGTAATGACATAAATCTTAAAAGGTTTTGGTGCCAAAATGCATTTTTATATCCACGACACGGAAGCTTAGTACATCTGGGATACTTTTATTTTAACAGCCTTTTATAAGAGCAGGAATTTTATTTAACTTGTTACCAATAAAGAAAAAAAAGATATTAAAATATAATTTTATTGGTATTTTTTACTGTAACCATCAAATACAAAATATTTATGTTATATTCATATAATGATGTCCTAAATATTAATTTTTAGAAGATATTACAAACGGTATTACAGAGTGTTGCTAAGAAAATTTAGGAAAAATTATACATCTAAAAGCTAGATCATACAGACGCGAAAAGCGAATTGCGAAAGCGAATATTTGGCCAAAAAATTTGAGTATTTTTGTCATGTTCATACAGCTGCGAAATTCGCCGAAATTCTAGGCGACAACATTTTCTTTGTTTTCCTTTCAATAATAAACCATTTGTCTCGTGTGATAAATATATTGCACATTTATTTAGTAACTAAGACGTAGAAACGCTGTAAATTTGTTATAAATAAAAGGGCTAAAAAGTTAATATATATTGAAATCAAAAAACACAAAATACTTAAAAAAATAAACACAAAAATAAAGTTCCAAACAGCTAAAAGAATGACATAAAAATAACAAAAACAAAATTATTTTTAAAATGACATATGACAAATAACCTCTTGTTTCTACGCATGTGCGCACGCGAATATTCGCCAGAAATTAAAATGATCTCAAGTTTTCCGCCCACTAGATTTTAAATTTTGCGAATTCGCAACATCTTTAAACTATCTTTATTTTGAATTACCCACTTTTAATTTTATGTAAAATTGACCAATGAGAATAAAATTCGAGTTTCGCAATTCGCTTTTCGCGTCTGTATGAACTAGCTTTAAGAATGTGTAAAAGAACTTCATTTAAACATAGGTCCAAAAATATTTTCTTTTCACAAGGGGTGTTCAAACTTTTTGACCTATATTTTTTATTTAATATTTATTAAAAACCCGTGAAGATAATAACATGAGGTTTGGTACATACAACATTATTTTATAAAGTACCACCATTAGTGTTAAAAAAAATAGAAAAATTCTTGTGGGTTCCTGGACAATCGGGAATAAAAGGCAAGCAAATAAACTATAAAGATCTTGTTCTAATCTAATTTAACAACAATAAATAGATAGTCCAAACAAAATCTATTTTGAGTAAACGTCAAAGCACACTAGGTGCTCAGGTATCGGTACGCTCACGGACTGGTCAAGTATTTTACATGCTATTTAAATGTTAATCAAGATCATTCATTTAAAAACATGGTTGTATGAATAACCCTGCCTGAAACCAAATAACCAACCAACCCCCATCAGTACTATTCACTGGTTGTTGCAAAAAGTAAATTCACTTGCTTTGTCCAAATTAATTCTGAATAAAGCGTATCTTTTGAACTTTTTACGAATCGTTTTTAAGGTAAAAATTAATTTGTTAACTAAGTCGTGCGATCTATTTTAATTCAATTATATTTGGGGTAATTTTTCAAAAACTTTGCATTAATTTTCAAATTCAAATGCTGGAAATTTAGCACTAACTACTGTAAATATGACCTTTAATGATATATTGCATGTGCGGGTGTACAGGCAATATTTTCTATCGGCCATTCTTTCCAAAAATTTTACATTTTCACAGAATAATATGTAGTATTAAAATACACCCAATACTAAAAATCCTATTTTAATAACTGGTATAGTTCACATATGTCAAACACTGACCTAAAAATAACATAATAATTACACTAGAAGCAGGTTAAATATTTTTTGGTTCCTCCAGAGACAACAATGAGACGAGCAACTAAATGTAAATAAATTATCCGAGAGAGAGATAGCTGCTGGGCCTTCCTTGTCTGTCTTCAAGGCAGGTAAACGCAAATGGCACGTGAGTCGACTTTATCGTTTGCCCGCCAAATTCATATTATATAGCTGTGCTATTTTTGCCCTTAATGTTAGGTACTTGTTTTTGTTTCCTATTAATATAAAATATTGGGGTTTAGTTTAATAATTACACACACCTTATTAAAAATGTCATTTATTTGGTTTTATAAAGATTTTTTCTTACAGATAACCATGTCAATATTACCTTAAATTATCTGTTGAAAAGCACAAATTTAATATATACACTGTGAATAAAAGTCAATATTCAAAATCCAATTAAGTGTAAAAACCACGAAACAAAATAAATCACAGAAAATGTAAACAAACTGTCCAAACAAATCGGCCATTGAAAAATATCAAACACAAATATCGATTAACATTTCGGCGTGACTACCTGCGGCAACGTTGTCAAGTTAAAAATATTCGATTCATGGTATATTTTCTTTCTCTTAATTAGATGTGAGCCAAAAAGGACATTAAAGTTTACATGCAGAAATTGTAAACAACTTGGCAACCAGGGCAAAGCGATGATTGCTCCATCTACGATAGCCTGCCGTGATGAAAGACAAAGACATATTTATTGGAACTTACGTTAAACCAGAAAGAGATAAAAGAGATAAATACAATGGACAAATTGTTAGGACCAGTTACTCGTCTCATTGTTGTCTCTGGTTCCTCCTGCAAAAAATTATCTACATACTTCCTGACGCCTGTCTATATGAAGTTTTTTTTTACATTTTCAGTTATAGAATTTGCCTTAAATTGTCTCAACAACATTGTGTAACGTTTAGTGCCTTATTTTACATCTTTTATATTTTTCTCTATAAAAATAAAAGGTAATTACTTTACATTTAAAGTTAAAGGCAAAAACCAACAATATTCAATAATATTTTTTATTCAGCCAAAAGTTTTAATGAATAATTTTAAAAAACACAAACATAATTTACTATTTTGAATTATTTAAAAAATTATAATAAGTCCATATACTTTGCAAAGTTTCTTTGTAATTTATACAATATGTTTAGGCAACTTCGTAATACTATACAATTTAAAATTACAAGATCAACAATCAGGATTAACAGAAAAGTATAAAGTTTAATATTTCGAACAATTATTTTAATATTACAAGGAAAATATTTATGTAATATATTATTATTGTATAAAATTCTTCAATATTATTAACATACACAATATTTTGTTGGTTAAAAATTAAATTTAATGTTATTTATGGATAAATAAAAATTTTAAATATTATCTGACGCGTAAAAAGTACTCTGCATAGTTTAGCTGCAATGTATCTATAATTCTCAATAAAGGTCTAGCCACGCATAACCGCACCAACGCCGCACCGAGCCCGGATTCACAATAACAGAGAAAAGTGGGGCAGATTATTTCGAAAGAGTTTCAAAGCACTTTATGCTCTTAAAAATATAAGAAGCATTTTTGTGAAGCTGAGTCTATTGTATTATAAAAACAGATTTTCCTACTTGGTTCTGTTTTTATTATTTTAACTTTAGTCTCGTATAGGTAAACTGTTTAAGTACCTATTTGTGAAGATTTATTTTATGATCAGTTGTAATTTAAAGCGTAGTATAACAGACTCATATTTTTGCAATTTTATTTAAATACAAAACTTTATGCACCGCATTTTCCTACATTTCACCAGCGTAATGCACGGCTACGGGCTCGTTGCGGTTATGTGTTGCCAGACCTTAAATTGTCAAAGGTAAAAGTCCCTAAAGTCACAAGTTTTTAACTAATATATTAAAGTAATTTGCATTAAAGTTAACTGTATAAAAAAATTATCAATAATTATCTCTATAGAGTTTCAATAAAGAATAAATCAGAAAAGGACGATTTTTATTTTGTTTTCCATCAAAAATTCGTGTTTTCCAAACCATAAAATAATTCTAGGTGAGTTGTACTTTTAAACCGACCAAATAAATAAATAAAGTTTTATCCTTACTTCGTATATTGGAAAAACAAGATGTTTTATTAGTTTATTGAAAGGTGTGAACTGCCAGCTTGTAAGTACATATTTTTTATAATAAAAATCAATAGGTAACCTAAATAAATAAAATAAAGATCTAGATGTGTAATGTGCAGCAAAATTTAAAGAAAAACTGTTATATGTATGTATACGGGGTGCGTTTTTAAAACTTACGATGGGTATATTTTCTAAACCAAGAATAATATTAAAAAATATATCGTTTTTTCAAGTCAGGGATTATAGATGATATAGTTTTCAAAACACCACTATCTACCCCTTGAGATGCACCCTCAGTAACTTAGAAATTTGAAATGGCAACACCCCTTAATACTACCCTTAAATTATAAAAGAAAACATATTTTATTATTTATAAAGACTAGAAAATGTCCAATTAATTAAAAAATAATAATAAATTAAAAATAATACTGCCTGTAGAGCTAAACCGCCCCGATATTAAAAGTTGCTGGTTGGGTTCTGTTTATAATGCGTCTTCTCGAGAATACGTAAGTATTAGCAACAGTTGCTAAAAGGGCACTATTAATAATAATCACTTTTCCCTGCCATTATGAATAATGCCCAACCAATCTTTGGCAAAGTAATAAAATAGGTAAACTGTAGTGTTTTTGATTAAGTTTTTAATTAAGAAATGAAATAAAAAAAAGATTTAAACAACTAAAACCGCCATAACCTATACTCTGTGTCAGTTTTTGATGTTTTGTTACTTGATATTACTGGAATATTTTCTACAGAAGACAGAGTATAGGTGGGGACTTCATGGTTAGTTCTGGTCAGTTAATTTTTTTAAATTTCTTAAGTGAAGCTGTGAGACTAATACACACTTTCTTTATTATTTTCAAGCTATCTCAAACACTGACTTATTACATGGACCACGGGCCGTCAAGCATTATTAAAAATGACCGTTCCTTATTAATAATGCCCAGTTAAACACGTTGCCCGGAACATAGCCATTGTAAGTCTTAAAAACGCACCCTGTATATTCACAACTTATTATTATTAAATAATGGTTCAAATTTTAAATAAGTTAAAAACAGTCAGAAATAATAAAAATTATGTTTTATGCTTCTAAAAATCTGTGTACCTAAAACTAGATCTACTGCTCCAATACCCAATAGTAGTATACCAAATTTTATAGAATATATTCTAAAGATTTTTTAGGTAAACTTCGAGCTACCAATATAGCTAGTATCTACTACAGTCAGTTACAGCTTGGTCGGTACTAGATTTTTGTCAACAGGCAAATTCTAATAACTCTATCACGGTAAATTTTTAATATTTACTATCCGTTTTTGTATTGGTAATGATCCTAGGAAGCACGCTTTTTTGTTGCACTACCCTTTTCCCAAATTAAAAATGTGTTTGTAACAACCAAATTTAATTTATATATGTAATTTGGCCACTAAATAGTTTAGGGCTGTAGAGGCACAAGACAGCTTCATAGCCTTATCGTTCTGTAGCTACAATTTTGTGAATTTAAAAGATCGAATAAAGCAACATTTACAACCAATTCTAAAACATTAAATTAATATTTTAACAATTGGTTAAAATTCACTCGTCAAATCCAAATTTGATAAGTAAAGTTTAACCAATTTTTTAAATGTCCATTTGAAATATTAGAACTGGTTATAGCTTAAATAGTACATTTTTGGCAAAAAGGATACAAAACTATATGTGTGACTTTTTTCATTGGGATTGAATTATAGCTATTGGACGAACGGCTGGTCCTATTTATAAGTCTGTCGAAGTAAAAGCAAGAATGCAAAAACAAAATATGTTTTGCATTCAAATAATTTTAAATAAATTTTGCATTTATTTGTATTCGATTGGGTGCATACAATTCTTTAGGATTTAAAAATATTGAGAGAATAATATCAAAATTAAAAATAATAAATATAAACAAGGAAAGAAATAATAAAAACGAATTTGTAAAGAACTAACATAAGGTATAAAACAAAATAAAATGCCATTATTTTCCAAAAAAAGGTAATTTAAAAACCATTTTAAAAAATAAACTTTTTACAATTGTTAAAAATGTTTTTCATTAAAACAATAAAAATTTACTAATGCCTAATTTATGGGCAATTCAATTTAATGCATCAAAATTGCCCGGTGTTACAGCAGCTTATTAAAAACTTGGATTCGTTTTTCCAACTGAAAATACTGCTCCCTTCCAATTTGTATACTCTGCATGCATATACCAAAACAATACCTTTTTATAACACTATTTGCATGCCTTAGAAATGACGTCTTTAACAATTCTTGAGGTTTTTAGTTCAAAAAAACCCTCATATTCCTTACCCAACTCTTAAAAGACAATTTTCTTTCTTGCCCAGCGATGACTTGCATAGGATTTGTTACTTTTTATCTCAAATGTCTACGCCGTAAAATCTGCTACAAAAGTATTCCCAATCTGTAAATCTTTTGAAAATAAACGACAAAATTTACTTCACCTAACATACACATAGGATATGTTAGTACTAAAATTTGTTTCATAAATTATTTTAGAATGAAAAAGGTACAAAAACACATTTTTACCCAGATGAACAAATATACTGCAATATTCCACAATATTAATATTTTTAATAAACTATCCCAAATTTTATTTCGTTTAGTTACAGCCCAAACATATTAATAGAATACACGTTCAGCCAATTTAAAAGGTTCATAGGCAAGAAAAGAAACAAAAAAGCGAGACTAATGTGTCACCGTGGTTTCGTGCTGGCATTATATTTTTAATCTCTACCTGTTAGTGTTCTATATCCGTTAAACCGTCTCCTTTTAACGCATTACCTGTGAACCTTTTGAATTGGCTAGCGTATATGTTTAACTTTATTGGACAATTATTACATATAAATATAGTTTTCCTAAACTTCGACAAGACTATAAAGCGGGGTCTTTAGGACCAAGCGCACTAAAGCATGGCATGTACCACCTGCATTATTAGACTAATAAAATACACAATGGCACTTTCCTTTTTTAACATAGTAAACAGACCACTATTTTTATATCCATCAGGATTATGCCTGTTTACCCTAAATTGAGGGACATACACGCACAAGTTTAGATGTTGTAATTTAGTTAAACAATTTACACTTAAAGCAATCCGAAACACCAATTTTAAAATGCTAGCTAAAGCTGTTTTTACCGTTTAAAGAAATATTGCATGAAATTTTTCTTTCTGCAATTTTTCGATCTGCGTACGCGCACTTTTCTGTTTTTAAAAATTGCGACGATTTATCTTTTATGCAAGAAGAATAATTATAAAGCTGTTTTTACAGTTTGAAAGTTTTTTGCATGAAATTTTTTCCTTCTGCAATTTTTTTATCTGCGCACGCGCATTCTACTCTTTTAAAAATGGCTGCAAAATGCGCGTGTGCAGATTGAAAATTTGCAGCAAGAAAAATTGCGTTCCAGAAATCTTTTAAACTGTAAAGCTGTTGTAACAGTTTAAAAGTTTTCTTGCATGCACTGTTTTCTTGCTGCAACTTTTCGATCTGCGCATGCGCATTTTTCTCTTTTAAAAATTTCTGCAGATTGCGCGTGTGCAGATCAAAAGTTGCAGCAAGAAAACATTACATGCAGAAATCTTTTAAATTCCAAAAACAGCTTAAAATCAGCTTAACTCTGGATATTTTTTTGCAACAACCCTGCAATTTTTGTAATTATTTTAGTAATTTTTAATATACCATGCTCAAAAAATTGTCACTATAAAAATACTTAACCTAGAAGATCCTCTAGTGTTGGTTAAAGGATATTGATAAATAACAATTTAAAAACTAATTTTTGTGCATTTATTTTATTCAAAAATATACAAATTAATAAAATAAGTTTTTTTTTTTTGGGTAAGTTGGTACAACCTATTGTTAAAACCAACTGCAGCAAAAAGTTTGAATTGTAAAAATTTAAAATAAACCTGCATGCAATAAAATCTTGCAGCAAGATCAATGTCATGCAATAAAACTTTTAAATTTAAAAACATCGAGCCCTAACATGTTTGTATGCTGCAAAGTTAAAAAAAAGCTCTCCCTTTAAAGTATAATTCAAAAGAAGGGTTGAGAAATAAGCTTTAATTGTATTATAAGGGTTTGCTACCCTAAAAAAAAATTACAAATTTGCAAAGACAACCCTACTAGCTATCAGTTTTTAATTACCTTTTAAAGTATGAAAAGGGTTAGGTTTGTGACCGACATTATTATTATTTTTATTTTACAAATTTAATGTTAAGAAATCAATTCAAAATTTCCTTATATAAATACATATAAGTAAATTTTAATTTTCCCAAAAACTTGAATGAAAAGTAATATAAAAATTGTTTAAATAAATATCCAAAGATGGTACCTCCTGTTAAAACCAAAGTTATTTTAATTAAAAAATGCCAATTTATGCTTTTGTAAGATATATTTTAAAAATTTTATTACTCTTTCTTATAAACAAAAAAAAGTTGGGGAGGGAGGATAATAACATTATGTGTCACTCATTATACTAAAATACTATAGAATAAAGGTGGCCAAAGTCGTCCCTTGTAAAGATTTCTCTATTGTTAATTTAGAATATTAACCTCATGGTTATTGTGTTTTGTGTTCATAAAATTGGCAATGGGGGCTAAGTACTAAATATGAATTTCAAAATTTTTGCTCCACAAAACTAAATCTATTCAGGGCATAGAAACTATTGAAACTGTAGTAATAATATTGTTGGAGTGTTAGCATTAGCGCTGTTATTATCCAATGAGTGTGTTGTGACCTAATTTTAGTAATGTTTTTGTGACTATTATTTAATATCTATAATGACCTTTAAAATAAGCTGATTAAAATAATAATTTTATTTCAGCAGTTTCAAAATTTTACGGTGTCCTGGGATAGGTGTTACAAAAGGCAAATGGAGCAAAAATGTTTAGTAGATTGTTAATTTTTAATTTAAATCAATAGCTTATAAAATTTTCCATTTAAATATGCGGTATATTTTTTTATCTTTGGACAATCCGGGAAGGCTAATGACTGGAAACCACCATAACTTTCTATGCACAGTACAAAGTAGCAATTTTGATAATAAATAATTCGGTAATAGTATTAAAAAAATTACCCAATAAAGTTGACACACTAACAAAACTTTTGTTTCCTAAAAACTAGAAATATTTTGGAAAAATAAATCATTTTTCACATGAAATCTTTTTTACAAAAAAAATCTAAACATATGTAATAGTTATTACGTAAGGCCTAGTGTTTGGAGTTATAATTTATTAAATTTTACCGGTTTTAAATTTGATCGTTAATTTTCGCTTAAAATAAAGGTTAAAACCAGACTCAGAAAGAAAGGGACATGGTACACAATCAAAACATTAGCCAATTTCTCGTACGCAGTATGGCGCATTTATTATTTTGTAACGTGATTTTTACCTATTTTTAGGTATACAGGGTGTTTATTTAAAAAGTTAGCACTTTGTTATCTGCAAAAAGAAACAGATTTGAAAAAATCGCCGAAATACGTCAAGATGTTTATTTAGTAGAACGTTTACTACAAAAATTGGACGGCGCTCCTTCAACCCCTGAGCAACCAGTGCCTCCACGCCAAAATTCTTAATAGGAAAGGAGAGTCATAAGATACATCATTTTAAAGCTCCTGACAAGTAGTTTATAACCCTAGAATATAAAGTCAATATCTTTACCTACTATAAAGTGGCCGTACGTTTCCCCTCAATAAATATCTTGACGTGTTTCTGGATTTTCTCAAATCTATCTTTTTTCACAAAAAACACTGGGTAATAACTTTTTAAATGAACACCCTGTATAATTGATCAAAAATTTATAATTTAATTTAGCATCTGTAATGTAAAATAAAATAATAAGAAAATCAGTCTCTACCTTAGCAAACTTTTACCACCATTTAAAAAACTGTCAACAAATTACGAGAGTATAATTGAATAAAAGAAATCATATATTAGGTATCGATATTTTCTGGTAAAAACCTATCTTTTTCTAGACCACTAAAAAATATTAAAAAAATTTTTTGACTTTTAATGCTGCTCTATTTTTTAAGGTATTAATTTTAAGAAATTCAATCTTGTTCTTTCTGTATTTAACAGTATATCGCAGCGGTACATTTCTTTAGATAATTTTAAATTTTTATAGATACCTTTTTAATACTCTATTAGAATTTCATTCCGAAAAAATTATCAACGCGCTCAGTAGCGTCCCAAATATAATTACATTTTAGTTTGGTAACTAATCACTTCTTAAAGTGTCCGTGGACTACCACATATTCTGTATTTAAGATTTCAAGTTGTTTTTACAAAAGTTTTAAAAAATATATGCATTTATCTCAGGGCGGTTGTTTTACTTTTTTAGAGAATATTATCAGTGGTGTAAAAAGGAATATATATATATATATATATATATATATAATATATAAAAATATAATTTTAAAAGCCTTAAAATAACAATAAGTACTAATTCTATTATTTACTATTTACACAAGTACACTACCTCCTTAGCGTCATTTTTTTAAATTGTAAACCAAAAGTGGTCAAACCGTTTTGTTTTTCAATAGGAAATTGTATCAATATTTTATATTTACTATAAAGTGTTATTCAAATCAATTATTTAAATAAAATTTTACTCCAGAAATAATCAAAAAATGGTTTACTCAGTGAACAATTTTTATCTGCGAAAAATTTAAAAAGTTTTAAACTTAATAAAATTCTACTGCAACCTTGTCAACTCTGTAAGACTTTGATTTTCCTATTTAACTGTAATTACATGACTTACACAAAATAAATATTTTATTGATTTAAAAATTTAGTGGTTTTTAATTAATAGACAGTGCTTTTTGTTTAATTGAGTATTATTTTTCTTCGACACAATTCCTTACACTAGTACTTTGTTTGTCCAATGTAATTGTGTTATATTATAAAAAGCTTATGATTTTTACTACAGCGATGTTAATGTTGTGCTATATTTTTAATGTTATACATTCTAAAATACATTAATTCCGCAGTTTACTTCTTACACTTAGTACTTTGCTTGTCCAATGTAATTGTGTTATATTATAACAAAGCTTTTGATTTTTACTACAATGTTGTTCATTTTGTGGTATATTTTCAAAGTTATAAATACTAAACTTCATTATTTCTTTTTCAGAGCCAAAAACCCAAACGGGTCCGAAACAAACGATACAACTATACTCCAACATTGTCAGTGCAAGCACCAATTCAAGCTCTTCGAAATATGTATGATAGAGGACTTTATCAGCAAAGATTACTTCAAAATCGACGACTTATCGACCGACTTAGCTCATCCTAAATTTTCACTTTATTTTTTCTTTTTTATTCCATGACTAATGCTGAAATCATTGTAAAACTAGCCCTAATTCAATGGAAACAGTAATAGTCTAAGATTATTTTCTAAGTTAAATTTAGTAATTTATTATATTGTTATTTCTAATCCAGTGATAAATAGTATTATTAGGTGTTTTTAACTGTTAACTAACTATATCTAAACGTCTCAATTCTAGTCATTTTACTCACAGATAGTGATGTTCAAGTAAGGACAGTATAGTACACTTAAGTCAGTATTTCGATTTACAATATGTATCTAAGTTATTTATTCAAACTTTAAACTTGCATGTATGTAGGAAAATGTATTTATATAAATTTTTTGTCAATATGTTCGGTAAAAAATAAAAAAATTGAATGACCGCTCTATATGGTGTCTCTATTTATATATGTTTTGCAAAAACCCCTTAAAGAATTAACTGCATAAAAATAACTTTCTTTTAACACTGCATGAAATGCAAAAATTAAGACATTTTGAAATTTAATTATCTCGAAAATGCTTTCTTTCCGAGATATAGGGTGCTAAAGTATATAAAAAAATGCCTTTTTATAATTATTTTTCTACCACTCTTTTCACTACCATTCTTGCTGTAAAAACTTTTTAAAAATGTTTACCAGTGAAGTTCAAACAAGGACTATATTGAATTTTTTTGAAGAAAACAACAGTACGTCACTGCTTTTTTAATATATTATTTTGGAAATACTAATTTAGTTTGGAATTAATACGGTCCCTTAATATTTTTTGTACAAGGATAGGTTTTCGTTTAAATTAGTAAAAGCTATTTTGATACATGGCAAAATCGCTAAAATCTGATGTGGTGTTTTGTATGTATGTATTAAAGTAATGTTAAATACTGACCTTACTACAATTTTAATGTTATTAAAAGTGTTTGCTCGTTAGAAGCTATTACACAATCAAACCCCAAATTAAAAGAAAAACACCATATCAGATTTAAGCGATTTTGCCACGTATCAAGCCATATTGATTTAAGCGAAAATCGTTCGTCGTACGGAAAAATATCGAGAGACAAAATTAACCCTAACTGTAAATTAATACCTAAAAATAAAATTGATTCGAAGAAAAAGCAATGGCGTACTATTTTGTTCTTCTAAAAAATGTAATACAAATCTTCTTTAAGTTAGTGTATCAAATTTTGTGGAAATATTTGAAGTGGTAGCAAAGTTATAATAGAAGAGGCATTTTTTTCTTAATATACCTTGTATCTCAGAAAGAAAGTATTTTCGGATATAATTTTTGTTTGAAATAGTTTTCTTTTTCTTGTATTTTATACAGTGTTAAAAGGAAAATACCAACTTAAAACTACACCCTTATTAAAAAATATCCTCAAATAAAAAAAAGCAAATGGGAGAGCTTTTATTGCTGACAAAGGACATTGCTTATATCTTACGGAAAACAGTGGGTATTTTATAAATTTCTAATATGATGTTCCCTAGGTCAAGATCACCATGTTTTGTATTATACTAAGTAACAATATAATATTTATACTGGCTTGTTAGAAAGTTTTATAGCTGCATTAAATTAAAAACACATAGTGTCGTACTATATATTTTCTAATATTTTTTCCTAATTTACATTTTGAACATGTTTTAATTTTATCTATACTTATTAATTAATTAGATGTTTATTTAATACAGTTAATATTACCCACATAGTATAAATTCAATTTCTATAGCTGATTCAACCAAAATTGATATTACTTGTAATTTTTATTAAATATAATTAATATAAATTAAGGGTAGTACTGCCGGTGTAAGAATCAACCAGGTAAATTTTTAAAGGTTTACAGACAACTTAAAAAAGTTATAAATATTTTTAAAAATTACTTTTAACATTGATCTTTATGGGAAATCGCAGGTATTATTTTATTTTACAAAAACTCACGTTCAGATTTTAATGAAAGTGGTAATAACGGAAATAAAAAAAAGTTAATAAGTTTAGCTAATTAAAATCTGACCTTTAAAGCTTGTGATTGAAGTAATTAATAAATAATTAAGAAAAATATGGGGACTGACATAAGGCAACGTCGCCGAAAGGTTATGTATGATACGACCGAAATTAAAACATTCATCGAGATACGGTATACAGGGTACGTTTTTAGAAACCTACAGTAGCTATATTATTTAAACCATGCAAATATCAAAATTAAAAAATATTATTTCTATAAAACCTGGCGAGAATATAAAAGACGTATTTTCAAAACACCTATCAACCCCTTAAGCGCACCCCCAGTCACTTAAAAATATTTAAAGTGCAACACCCACCTAATACCGGAAAATGTCCAATTAAATTAATATAAAATAAATTCAAAATTAATAATAAATCAAAATATTACTCCTAATCTAATCCTAATCCGCCCCCATAGAAAGTTCTGGTTAGTTCTATTGCACAAGCGCTCAACAATAAAGAAGAGTTGCTATTTTTATTTTTGACAAAATTCAGAAGAACAAATTTAAACTAACCAGATCTTTTTATGGGGTTTATATTTTAGCTCTTTAGGAGGTATTATGTTAATTTATTATTAATGTTTAGTTAATTTCATATTAATTTGATGGGACATTTTCTGGTATTCTTTATTAATAATTAGGTATAATTTTCCTAAATTTAAGGGGTAGTATTTAATATCACCCTAACTTTTTATGACCAAAGAAAATAATTTTTCAAGCTTTCAGGAGGTGCCATATAAGGGGTGTTGCTATTTAATATTTTTACTAACTTGAAGTGCAGCGTATAGGGTTTCTGAAGATGTTTTAAAAATACTTCATGTTTATTTATATAAAACGGTATTTTTTATTTTCTTGATATAAACATTGTAAGTTTTAAAAACACACCCTGTATAGGGACATAAAATTGATGCCAGTCCAATACGTTTTTCGGTTACAATGATCCAGTGAGTGATATTAAATATACGCAGTAATTACAAAATATGTTTTTACCGAGTGTTTTTAAGTTACCAACTCGACGACTATAGTCCGATGTATCAATATTTACATACGTTAGTAGAAAAGTTAGGTAACACAAAACTTTCCATGTTTATCCTTACAATTTATGTGCTACTTTGTATTTGTTTTAAAAATTTGTTATAATTTTTTTTTCAGTGTCTCTTAATGCTTTCTAATAAAATATTTTTGTGATTTCATAAGTTAAGTGTGATTCAAACATTTTATTAGTAAACAGACATAACAATATAAAACCGATGGCCCGTTTAAAGATGCTTGTGCAATAGACTTTTGCATATGATCTCTATTATTTTTTGCAGCGTTGCCAAATAAAAATAACGGTAGTCAAATTGCCTAACCTTAGCACTCATTTTACTCTTGTGGTATCGGTAGTAAGTACTATTTTAAGTGCCACGTGAACTAGAAGAAGTAATAGGGGACTTTACGGTAACTAGATGGCTTTGGATTTAGTTAATGTCGCCTTTACTGTTACATTGCATACATTTTTATCAAAGTAACTTGTGGTAGGCACTGAAACAAAACAGCAAGTCAAAGTGTGAAAAAAAAAACGTCAAACTGCAAAAAAGGTTGCTTTTTTCCCACTTTATGTAACGTACTAAAATGGAATACTTTACTTTTGTGATAACGGTAACAAAAGCTTAGTTTACATTTTAAACATGTTTTAATTATCTATACTTATGTAATAATTACATTTCTATTTAACAGACCATATTACCCAAATAGTAAAATTCAATTTCTATTGCTGAGTCATCCGAAATAAATATTCCGTATAATTTTTGATAATTTTTATTAAATATTTTTTAAACGGCGTAAACCACCAAATTTTAAATTAAGTGACATAATCCAAAAGAAGTAATAGCGGACTTTAAGATAACTCGATCTTTTGATTTAGTTTATTTCGCCTTTAAGGTCAAAACACCCTAGGCGCATGTTTTTAAATAAATGACCTTGAATTATTCTTAAATAGTTAAATATTTGAGCGGTCCGTGAGCATACCTAGATCTAAGCGCCAAGTGTGCTTTGACCATTACTGTTAACATTGCATACATTTTTATCAAAATAACTTGTAGTAGGCACTGAAACAAAATAGCAAGTAAAAGAGTTTAAAAAATGCCAAACTGCAAAAAATAGTTATTTAATATACAAGGTAAAAAAATCTTAAGATTTTAGCTCGATGTTATGTTGCCTCACGAAGCAAAGCGGAGCAAAACAATAAACCGACAGCTAAAATCTAAAATTTATTTCGTGTATAACACAATATTTTTTGTGATAAGAAAAATGACGACTTATTATTAAATAAAAACATAATATTAAAGTCAGAAAATTAATCATGTAAAATTTGAAGTTTCAAACTGGTCGACTGGTATATTTGAAACACAATTAGATCTTGCATTACCCTTAATACATTGATATTGGGAATCGCTGGTGCATGCCGTTGTGACGAACTAACTCGCTTAAGTATTGAAGATATAGTAGATAAAGGCCAGTACATATATGTTTCTATACCTGATTTTTTTTGTCAACTTTCAAAAGGCAAATGCACTAGGCAATGCGTGGGAATAAATAAAATTTCGAAAATTCCGAGAGTAGTTGCTCATTATTTTGCAACTACCTGATGAAATCTTATATAGTGGTCATAGCATGCGGCGTTCTTCAGCGACACTTCTAGTCAACGCTGGGGCCGATATCACCAACCTTAAACGCCATGGCGGGTGGGAAGTCTTCTACCGTGGCAGAAGGATATTTAGAAGATTGCATCTCTAACAAGTTTGAGATTGCAAGACGAATACAGGAGTGAAGAGCGCACTAAGGCAAGTACTAGTGCTGAAAGACTTCCTGAAGAACACTCCGCACAATGTAACGTTGTCCAAGATAAATCTAATATAACAATTACTGTTAATATAAACACGAATAAATTGTAGTATAATATATTAGTTGTTTTATGTTATTTTTTAATTGTGAAATGTTGGAAGTAAAAGAATTAGTATAAGTCACTAATGAGCTAAAGTCTATAATTCACTAGTGAGCTAAAGGGTACTTTAGCTCACTAGTGACTTATAGTACACTTTATATCCTCAAAATCTGATCAATTATGTAGATATTATATGTAAGTGTTGGATAAAAATTATTTAGTATCTGTCAATGGTATTTTGTGATTTGACGGTTTAAAATTAAAAAGTTGATCGCGTAGTAGTTATTTGGAATATCATAAAGTTAAAAAATATCTGACTGGACTCCTAATAGGGGGTAAATGTAGGTTCTGTATAATAAATTATTCCAAAATTAAACATTTACCTTTACTTAGTTGTATATACGTCCGGGAAAAAAGTTATTTTATGAAAAGTCACATTTTAGTGCTTGTTAACAGAGATACAATGTCATTTTTTTTTGTTACGGAATAAAGTTATTTATTTAACACTTTTATGTAATGGAGTACTTTACCTTTATGATAACGGAATTTTTTAACGGCCCTAGAAAAAGTATCTTAAGGCACTGGCTAAACAACCGCCGGCGGTTTTGCTCAATCTTAGAATAAAACCGCCGTCCGGCGGTTTTTTATATCTATGTATATGAAAACCGCCAAAAATTATAATTTATTTGTCATAACCGGCGGTTATTAGTTATTCTATTGATAGATACCGCCGTCCGACGGGTTTGCTTATAAAAACTATTAAAAACCGCCGAAAAATGAAGTTAATATAATCTAAGTAATTATTTATTTTGCGTGTCATAAGCGTTAAGTTTTTGTAGTTTTATTGTTTAATTATTGTGGTTTAATTAATAACACCATTTGAAAAAACCATTTGGAGTAGTACAGCGGAATGGCAAATAAAAACCTCTATTGTATTTATCCTAACGTTTCAATAGCTGGATTGTCACTTTATTAAGGGCCTATAATTAAAAAGACACATTACAAAACTATTTCGTAATTTACAACACTAAAAACATTTCTCGGCGGTTTTTTCCTTAAAATACAGGCAAAACCACCGGCGGTCGTTTAGCGTAAGCTGGGGAACCTTTTTAAATGTTAATTTTACGAACAAATAAAATAAAATAAACATTTTTAATTTTAGGTTTCCATCTGTATTTTGTACATTATATGTACAGGGTGGCGCCTTTTCGTTGACCTTGCAGAGTATAGCGAAAACTAAAAAAGGTAGAACAAATCCGACTGCGCAATCTCGATCTTAATTTTTGAAACAAATTTAACGGTTAAAGCAAATCTTGGCCAAGCTGATTTGTTTCGGAGATACAGAGTGTTTTTAAACTTTGTCAATTTGGCCAGGCACTTGTAACTCGCTTGATATTAGAGATAAAGAAAAAATTTAAAAAATGAAGTTTTAGGGATGCAACATCCTATATATATATATATATATATATAAAAGTGAATGGTTCTTACATGGTATTTCTTATTTATTTACAGTCATTAATGAGCCATATGCCCAAAGAACTTTACCTTTATAATAATATATATATATATATATATATATATATATATATATATATATATATATATATATATATATATATATATTTATAAACCCCGCTGTTTAACCTGAAGATATGTGCTCCATTAAAGAAATACGACTTTGTTCTATAACTGTAAAATATAAGGTCCAATGTAAAAAATGTAGATACGCCACTGAATTTTAAAACAACCAGCCATAGCATTAAGGAGGCCTAGAGTAAGGAGTTTAATCGACAACGGGATTATTTAAGAAAAAATGGGATCAAATTACAGCATTTTTAATAAAAAGCGATAGAGGGCAATAGTGTGATTCGGGATCTAATGAAACCAAGATAAAACAGTGTTGCCAGGCTTATTATTAAGTAGTGGAATTCATCCCGTTTTTTTCATAGATAATATGAATTGTTTTTTTATTAAATTACTTTTTATTGTCACAAAAATTATTTTGTTTAAAATTTAAAGGTAAAGTATTTTTTTAAAGAACAAAGTTGGACTTAATGGATGATAAAAAACAATGGACCGGCTCAATTTGGTAATATTATTTAGGTAATTATAACTTAAATACAACCGTAGATTATTTAAAGTAATTTTGCACTTAAGTGTAAATAAAAAGGTTTTAAATCTACCAAAATAATTGAAACGTTACCTGGTAAGTACAGTTTTTATTGCTATTTTATTTCTTTTCCACTTTGGTATCTGTTGTACTCGTTACGTGGATCAAGATTAAAGATAAACTATTCTTTTGTAAATTTATTATCTTTTAAAAACGTTTTATTAGTTTTTTAATAACACTCTGTACTTTAGTTACACCTGATCTCCAATATTTTTTGTTGTAAGATTAGTATACAACATAAAGTAAAATAAAAAGTAGGCGCACATACGACGGTATCAGACGGACGCGGACGGTACGGGTGGGAAAAAATTGTCTCGGTGAAATTAAATAAAGCAGCGCACGTATGTGCGGATTGTAGGTACCGGATATAAAAATCCCGCCAGAATATAGCAATTTAAATTGAAATCTGGCCGACATCGTATTATATGTGCGATACAAGCCAGAAACTACGTTATTTGACAAGTATTTTAGTCGATTCCTACCGAAGGGTTTTAACCCAGTGGTTTTATACCCCGGGTGAAAAAGTGCACACTTTTCATATTCAACCATGGTTTACCCATGACTCGCATGTGCGTGTGTGTCATTTAATTTCACTGAAACTATTTTTCCGATCCATAGCGTCCGTCCGATGCGGTCGTATGTGCGCGTTCCTTTACATTACACAACGGTATTTTATTGTTTACAAATTGTTATATATTTAAAACTTTTTAAACTTGTTAGAATTTAAAAAACTTTTTATTCAAAAGATAGAAATGCATATTAGGTTTTGGGTACTAATTTGCAATATAAAAATCAGATATTTATGTAATTTAATATTATTTTTGTAAAGTGGAAGGATTTTTTGTTTATCATTTGACAACACAGCGTCGAATTCAAACTTTCAAAAACAATGACGCGTAGCAACGAAATTTGAAACATATTGTCAAAATATTTTTTACGGATTGTGTTTATAACAAAAAAGAGATTTTTATAATAATATATCTGATATAAAATGAAATCAAAAAGCAAAAACTGCTTTGTGCCAAAGTGCAAATCAAGAACTAGTTATGGAAAAGAAAAAAAAGAATTGGGTGCCAGCCGGGTATCACTTTTTAAAGCACCATCGGTAAGTATTGAACTGTTTAAATATTTATTTATTAATATTTTAATGTTTTTAAATAAAAGTCGCGTTAAACCGATCTTCTAGAAGTGTGATTTGCTTAAATTACATATAAAAGCGTATAATATATCAAATTTCTAGGAGATTTGACATTAAAACTAGGGTTGATTTACATAAGTTAGGATTGTACTATGTGCTTGATAGATTGTACTAGCCAAATAAAATTTTGATAGATTGCATAAATTTAAATATATATATTTTTTTATTTTATGATTTTTTTTTAATTTGTAATAGGAGTGGTTATTTTATAATTATCTGATTTTAAGTCCAATTGTGTCCTAATTTTGGTAATCGGAGGTTTTTAAGCCGCTAATCAAGAAGTTGATTCTTTTTTCGGACCCCTGATCACGAATGTATTTTTTTTCGAAAGAGTTTTATTTTCAAGAAATTCATTATCAAATCAAACTAGCTTTATTTTTACTAAATAAGGTAAATTGAATTTAATGATTCTTTTTGGGTCGCTTATAACGAATTAAAAAAATCACAGACGTTCCGTTTCCAAGACATATATCATCATCAAAGTTAAACAAAAAACCTGCCTTAGTTTCACTTTATGAGGCTAGTTTAATTTTAAATTTTAATGATGACAAAACATGTCTTGGACTGTTACTTTGCCTTTTTTATTTAAGTGTGCTTTTTACTAATAAGCAATTAGTAGGTCAATAATATTTATTAAATCCGATTTCGATTGCCGGTTTATATTTGTATATATTTTTAAATCTAATAGTGTTATTTTTTTTTATTAGGATCCTCACATATTAAGCCTATGGCATCAAGCTATTGCCAGGAATGACAAGCTTTTATGCAGTACTAATGTTGTCTGTTCTCTTCATTTTCTCGAAAGCGATATCTCGTATTTTTATGAGACTAAACTTAAGGATGGTACTGTACACCAGATTAAAAGAGGATGGCCAAAATTAAAACCCGGTTCAGTGCCTAGTATTTTTTCCCATCCGAGCATAACTGCAGGCAATAGGCCCAGTTATCCGAAAACACGAAAATTTATTCCAGAAGAAAATGAAGTGCTTGCAATAAAAAGAGTTAGGGATTCATCGCCGAAACCTTCACAAAGTAGCAATACAATTAGCACTATTTCTGATACGGTTATTACTTTGAATATTAAAGAGTATTCTCGAAAAAGAAAAATGACCGAAGAAGAACGTAAAATACCCGAAATGAAAAAACTAAAATGTTCCTTATTAGAAAATAATTATGAACCTAGCGGTGAAGTCTCGAATAAATCCGAACGAATCACAGTTCCCGAGGGATGTGGTAACCTAGTTACAGATCTTTCTACCAACTGTATGTTGAAGGAAGAAACATTCGTTGATAAAAGACAAGGGGCTTCTTTCATATTTAAACAATTAAAACAGAATTTAAACAGAATAACTACGGATAAAAATTGGTCAGGCACTTTTATTCCTGCAAAAATAAGGTGGTTTTTATGAAATGGGACAATGATACTTATAACCCAAAAAAGAAAATTATTATATGCAACGACTTGTCTTTTAAAGTATGTATTCAATTTTAAATCTATTTTTATACCTACATATATTTTTAACCAGGGTAATTTTTAAGTTGATAAATTTCTCTTAACGCTGTATAGAATACAAGAAAATAAGAACATTTTTCAAATAAAATTATGTTCGAAAATGCTACCTTTCCAAAATACAGGGTGTAAAGTGTTAAGAAAAAAAGCCTTTTTACTATAACTTTCCTACCACTCTAGATATTTTCACAAACTTTGGTACACTGCTTTTAATCATTTCATTACATTTTTTGCTGGAAAAGTTTTGTAAAAATTTTTACCAATGTCGTTCAAACAAGATTTGTATTGATTTTTTTTAATAGTACGCAACTGCTTTTTCTTCGAATCAATATTATTTTTGAAATAATTATTTACTTGGGAGTTAATTTGGTCTCTTGTTATTTTTTCGTATAACGAACGGTTTTCGTTTAAAAAAATAAAAGCCGTTTTGATACATGACAAAATCGCTAAAAATCTGACATGGTGTTTTGTATGTAAAATTCGTTTTTGACCTTTATTTAAAATTTAAACTACTGATTATTGTTTATTAGGTTTAAATTGTTTTTTTAAATCTAGGTTGGTTGGCCTTATACATACTGTTTTGGCCAAGGTTTAAATTGTAGTAATGTAAGTTTTTGACTTTTTTAAATGCAAATTAAACAAAAACGAAAATTACTTACAAAACACCATATCAAATTTTGGCAATTTTGCCATGCATTAATATGGCTTTTATTTTTTTAAACGAAAACCGTTCGTCGTACAGAAAAATATCAAGAAACCAAATTAACTTTAAAGTAAATAATGTTGATTCGAAAAAAGTAGTGGCGTACTATTTTTTTCTTGAAAAAATTCAATAAAAATCTTGGTGAAACGCTATATACTAGTACATTTTTTAAAACTTTTACAGCAAAAAATATAATATAATTGTTAAAACAGGTGAACGAAATTTTGTGAAAATATCTGGAGTGGTACATAAGTTATGATAAAAAAAGGCATTTTTTTCTTAAAACTTTAACACCCTGTATTTAGGAAGCAATGAATTTTTGAACATAATTTTTTTGAAAAATATTTTTATTTTCTTGTATTCTATACAGTGTTAAAATAAATTTATCAACTTAAAAATCACCCTGTATAATAACCTATATTTTAAGTCTTGTATACGCCATACCGTATTTTCATATTTTAATATTTTCTGAATATTTTCAGGTTTTGTTTGGGGAAGCTGAAATAAAACTAAATGATGAAGATCCAAAAATAAAGAATTTAGCTGATCTCGGGACGATAATATCATGCGCCAACAAAATGAGAATATGTGCAGGAATTAATTTAAATAGGTAATGTTTACCACTCTAACATGCTCTTATAAAAAGTAAACCAGGATTTCATTTTATTATTTAAACTTATGCTTATTACATTATTGCTATTTA